>WYDI02033552.1:0-15314 GCA_009867235.2 Psittacus erithacus | reverse complement strand
ATCAACAGTCTTGGGCCCCCCTGTCCTCTAGGGCTATATCCCATGGAACCTTACTAAGCAGGTTCCTGAAGAGGCCAAATTCTGCTTTCTTCAAGTCCAGGGCAGTGAGCTTGCTGCACTCTCTTCTCACTGTCCTGAGGATCTGGAACTCGACCATCTCATTATCGCTACAACCAAGGCTGCCCTGGAGCATCACATTTCCAACCAGCCCTTCCCTGTTGGTGAGCACGAGGTCAAGCGTGGCACCTCTCCTTGTTGGCTCCTTTATTACTTGCAGAAAGAAGTTGTCTTCCACACAGTTGAGTAACCTCCTGGATTCTTTGTGCTGGGCCTTACCGTCCCTCATACATAGAATGCCTCAAAATCCCATCCTGATATCAATGTTTTCTGGAACAGTTGTGGTTAGAAGTAGCAAAGTAAGTAGGTTGCAGAAGTTATGTCAGCTACAGAAGAGCAGAGAGGATGGTAAGGAACTTCAGGGAGACTGGACACTGAACTCACAAAGGCCGTTGTTCTGCTGAAGCACAGAAAATATATGCACGGGGGAAAAAATTAGATTTCTCATACACTTTAAATTATTTTAAATTAACTTTCCTCCTTCTTCAGGGAGGAAGGCTGCAAATGCAAGGAAAATGAGAGATGGCTGATTATAAATTGGTAGGTGGAAATATCTGCTTGGAGTATTTTTCTATAGACTATGGAACTCAATGCTGCTGCGAGTCATCGAAGCTAAGAATTTATCAAGATTAAAAAGGCTCTGACTTTCATTTTACAAAAACAGATTAAGAAAATAACCCTCACGCAGAATTGTAGTGGCTAATTCTAAGAAAAGGGAAGCAAAGAAATGAAGGGGATTTAACCTTGTGTTGGCTTTCACTTGTCTTTAAAGTAGTAAATTTGCCTGTCATTGGGTTTTATAGTCTTCAAAGCAGTAATTAGTTGTGCAGACTGATGTTTCTTAATCCAGAAAATACTTTCTGTAATCTGATTTTTATTCAGCTTCTCTTTTAGTTCCTCAGATTTGTATGTTCAAATTGTACAGGATGTAGTGGCAAAGTCAAAATTGTTCAGAGGGTTAACAGTCCTTCATTTTTTTTTTCCTTTTCACTGTCTGACTTAAGGACAATCACTACTTGCCATCACAGTTACAGCCATAACTGAGAAACTGAGCAAGTGCGTAAGAGAAGGAAGATTAATTTTAAATTTCATCTCTGAAGAAATAGGAATATCACCAAAAGGATATGGGTCTAGAGTTCAATTGATAATTATTAAATATTCTAAGGCAGGAACCAGTGCTCAGTAAAAGATGGGAAATGTTTAAACATGGGATATGAGGGGTGATGAAAGAGCAAATTATGACAGGAAAGGACCCAAGCTGTGGCACAATGGATAATGAAAATGTTGCCAAGATAATGGTAAGTGCATGTACAGACTGGGAGAAGAAGATGAGTCTGGGTCTGCGTAGAAATACAGCCATGAGAAAGCAAGTCTTTTAAATGATAGTTCTTTCTCATTTGTGTCTTTGGAACTTTGATTTATTTTATTTTCCTGTGCCTGCTTGCCACCTGAAGGCTCCTCTACCTCCCTGTGCCTTCTGTTCTGAGGTTGTGACAAATGTGGAAGGTACTTCAATTAGAGAAAAAATGAGGTACAAAGCTGAGACTGTTTTTCTCCCTCCCACAGTGACTAGCACATTTCAAGAACCGAAACCTAGGGAAGACGGGAAAAATAAAAATATGTTTTAAATATATGCAGAGAAAATCAGAATTGCCATAGATAAGCAAAGGAAAAATTCTTAACATTAATCTACACAGCAAGGAAGATTGTTTTGCCAGTTTAAACTGCAAAATCTTTCATACACCTCCAGAGAGGCTCTTTACTGGCAGAACAGTAATATAAAGACGCTAATGTGTCAAATCAAAATGTCATTCCTCTCCCCCTTATACAGATTCATTTCTCCCCCTGTCTTTGGCTGCCTCCCTCTGCATTCTCCAAGTTTAATCTGCAGTTTGACTTCAAATACAATAATTCACTAGCTCTAGACATGTGCTTAAAGGACTGTGTATAATTGTAATTCTGAAGAGATTAATACCTTATATTGATCTCCTATTTCTTCATCTATCTTGGCAGCATGTAGTATATTTTAAGAAAAGGAAAAATGATTTGTTTTCAAAAAGGTCCTGGTTTATTGCCTATTCGTACAGCTGTTAGAACTCATGTGTTCTCCTAAAAACACTGTGGTAGTGCATGTAGAATAAATATACGTTTAGATTTATTGGTTGCAGTTGACAGCATATGGAAAAAGCTATGGTCCAGAATAAAAGCCTGCAGAAGTGTCTATTGATTTGAAAAGGCAGGTTTTATCAATTAAAAATAACCCTTGCTGTGCACATGCACTTTGTGTGCCAGTTCAATGGCTATGTCTTACAGTCAGCATGGACGTCTCCTGTACACTAACCTGTGCCAGTTTTTCTTAAATGAGCACTGATTTTTTGAATGTTTAGCATGTCCTAACAGAAGTGAACTATGTTTCAATTTGGTAGGCAGTTCTTATCACTGAGGCCATTTATCTGGTTATTAGGTTAGCTTTTGCATTGTTTTTGTTGTTTTTATTTTTTAATAAACACTTAAAATGAAATGCAAAACTAATGTGAAGCAACAGGCTTAGTGATATCCTTCAGGGTGTACAGAAAGAGCTTGACTCACAAAATAAGAGACGCCTGCAGATACATACATGTGTCTGGCTTAAATATGCCCCAAAAATAGACACCATAGTGTGAAACTAGGAACTACATAAACTCTTAAAGGAACCACTTTGTAAGACAGTTGCCTTGATTCTGTGAAATGCTGAATGCCTGAAACTGATGTTTATTTAAATGAGAACGATGAAAGATGTTGAAGCGTATCTAAGTGTATCTGTTTAGAAAGGTCTTCTTAAAAAATGTCTCTTTAGATACACAGTGTATTTCTGTGCTGTTTTAGTAAAAATACGTTTCTCAGTCTTCAGTGAAAGAAGGCATGTTTAAAGGCACAATCATACATGACATAGATTGAAATGGTTGGTTCTGATGTTTTCAGACTTGGAGAATTAAGGAATATATTAGTAGATGCAGGCATACAAATGAAAGTGCTTACCATTTAATACAGTCTGTTAAACCTTTTTAGATATATAAGAGAACATCCGCCCTCTGAACAAAAAAAGTCAGCACAATAGTGAAAATATTTGGATTTCTATAATATCAAGAACCAAATTACCTGTATGGAAAATTACAATATTCAGTCTCACACTGCATTCAAAATCCTCTCAGCCACTCCATAAATAACTTGCTCTATGTGCATTTAAAGTGTATTTCTGGAGCGCTATTGCACTGATGGTTAACACCAACCCCTTGACTATGTGTTATGTACTGAAGGAATCCATGCTTCAGTTATGGTACTAAGGCAATCGGATCTTGGTCTATGATTTATGCATAGAATATCTATGCATAATACTGCTAGTTCAAGATGTATTCAGAAAAGAACATAATTTGAGATATCTTTGGGTTTATAAATTTAAACTAGGAGCTTGTGAAGTTTTCCAGTTAACATGATACTTGCAGAAAGATAGGAAAATACATATATATTGTTGACTGGCACAGGCTGTGTCTGCATTAGCATTTTGGACCATTTTGCAGAGCAATTCTGGCACATGAGATCTGTACTTCTTTCAGATCAAATTAATCAGGAATCCCTGATTCAGGTGTAGATCTAATGCACACTAATGGGCTTCAACCAGTGATCTGGGCTGAGAACAGTTTTAAATCACATACATTGTGAGGACATTCAGTTCTGCAGGCCAGGCTAAATGCAGCCCAAAGTAAAATGTGAAAATTGCACATAATTTTGGGGCTCTGACATCAACTACTTTGATCTAATGCTGTGCTCCTGCTTAGATAAACTGCTTGCCAGTGTAGGTATAGCCATATACTTGCTTTTAGATTGTCAGGGGCTTCCCTCTTAAACCCAGATGCATAAATCACATGAAAATATCAGATTCAGAATTAAACAAAAGCCATCATAGTTTTAACTATCTATTTCTTTTCATTAAAACTTCTTGGAAGCAAAACCAGGTATAATTAATGAGCTAGTCTTTTCTTAGACAGGATTATTCTGAGGTAAAAATCTGATTAGTTTTCATCCATTCTTTAACTCATTTCTTGTCAGTTACATAGAGTCAACATCAAGAAACGTACTGCTTTTCGTTCCCATTGAAAAACTGAACTGCTGAGATGAGAAAGCATGATTTACCCAGACCCAGAAATTTACTTTCAATGAAGTGTTTTATTACCAAAAGAAAGGCAGGAGTGTGGTTTTAGGGAAGTGTTGACATGAATTTTGCTATTGTTCCTGTATTGCTAGCTTAAATAAGAATGATAAAACTGAGCACAGAAACCTTTCAACGCAACAGTGAACCAAGAACCATTTTTGTATAGGCCAATCTGTAATACAAAATAAGAAAAAAAATGGAGATGTCTTGAGGCAGTAAATTAGATTTTTCTGGGTGTTCCTTTTATGTGCAGAACATTCCCAGTGTCAGTGCATAAGGCTTTTAAACATTAAAGTACTGCAACCCCCATTAACCCCCATTAACAGCATTATTGTGTACGTTTTCAAAAGACAAATGCCTAAATGATAATAGCCTATCTTTTTATTTTTAATTTCAGTTCATGTTTGACTTGGAGAGGTGATATCAACTGAGGAACTAAATTCACAGATGGTAATAGTGCCTAGCTCAGGTGTAAGAATATGTTACTTGCTTCTGTTCACAAATAATTTATACAGGCTTCAATCTGGCATGACGCTCATGGTTAATTGATGAGTATGCTATTAACCAAAAGGAAGAGTTGACAATTTTTCAATCTTTAACAAAAAAAGTTTTACCATGCCATTGAAACCAGTGATTAAGCAGTGATGCTTTAAACCTTCAATTATAATATTCTGTAAATATTGGTCACATAAATATGTCTTGCATTTTTCCTTTGCTAGCCTCTGGTGTCCAACAAACAGCCCCTTTTCTATATCATGAACTCTAACACCACAAATACTTTTGCAGCTTGAGTATTGATGTAGACTTTACTTCCTAGTCCTTTCCACCTTAGCTTCTGGCAACTGTCTTCGTCAAAGTTTCTAACTAGCCCTATACCTCTGTGTCTTAATCCGCCTTCATGTAAACTTTATAGCTGCACATTGCATTACTCCATTAATTTATATTGGTCTGCTGCATTTCAGCAGGAGGCATCATGTCAAGACTCCTTCCCTTTCCAAGGCACTGTAACATGTCTGGTTTTCATTTTAGACATTTCCTACTGCTGAGAAAGCATTTATGGTTATTTTTGGCTAGCTGCCCATTGTGCTTTGTGGAACACTTATTTAAAAATATTATCTTAAGAACAAAAGCCATAGAATCATAGTATGGTTTGGGTTGGAAAGAACCTTAAGATCATCTAGTTCCAAGCCCACTGCCATGGGCAGGGACAAGTTATATAGAAATTACGGAAATTTCAGAAGTACCGAATACCATTTCACTTGTTATTGTGTAGAAAAAAAAGTTCAGAATGTGAGGCCCATGTTTTATATCGCAAAGTTTTAAGAATTTGGAAGCAATTTTGGGAATGGCTTACAAACTGCTGAAATCTGCAAGACATCTAAGTGAGGAGGCTGCGCAGGTATGTTGGGAGATATTTACAGCCAAATTGAGTTGCATTGCAAAAAGGGCAGATAAGGAAACTTCCCTGCCATGGGCATAATCAGATCTGGGCTGGTCAGATTAATGCCTGTGCTTCTTTTCAAGGCTTCTTTCTAAAAAAAAAAAAAAAAAGAAAAGCCTTATGTGTTTTCACTAACTGTAATATGAGAGGTAGCTGGTTCTTCTATCAGCTCTCAACATTTCATACAACAAATGCAAGGGTGGCAGGCTATCGAGATGGAGTAGGATTTAATGTAAGCAGACTGACACTATGATGTAGAAAACCTAAATTCTACTGATCTTGCTCAGCTTTAGCAAAATAATTTGTTTGCCTCTCTTTGTTTTGAGCACTATGTAAGTGCTAGCTAATAGTTGTAATATACAGGAACAGTAGCAAGATTCTGGAATTACATTTATATAGTGGGAAGGAAAAATGTCTTACTTTCCTCAGTAACAGAGAAAGAAAATAATCTTATTCAGCATCAAGGTCCTCCACTTCAGAAAAGAGCTAGAAAAATATTCTTAGAAAGCCCTATTAAATATATCCTGTAAAAGTGTACTATAAATGTTTAGGGAGTATTAGATGCATCTATTTAAATGGCCTTTTACGTGCAAAAGAGTTATCTATTTGTTAAATGACAGTAACCTAATCACATAATTATGTGCAGGGAAATATGCTATAGTTATTGATTAGAAAAACATGGCTGAATTGTAACCACTCCAGATTAAAGTCTCCCTTTTCATCAGATCAGATCAGATAGTTCCTTCTCTAAGCTCTACTATTCTTTCACATTTTTGCTTATACATGCTGCATGCTGCAGGGGTAAGTAGTCAAAGCATAATGCACTCCCTTATTTAAAAGTCATTCATGCTCTAAACCTTTAGGGGGATATACTGAAACTTAATATATGTCACAGCAGCCAAACAAACATATTGTCAGATCTGCTGTCAGGATCACCTGCAAGCAAGCTGACAGCTCATTTTCTAGAGCACTTTTTTAAGGGGAGCCTCAGGTTTCCTAAGAGGTTTTTTTAAGTATTCTAAGAAACTCATTTTCTCTGCTTCTCTTAAATGACATGGTCAGAGATTTCGTACAACCTGCTGGCAAAAAGTTATGTGCTTGATTCTAATTTATATTTTACAAATTCTGGTATTTCGACAGCTAGCATATCTGCCATTATGATATTAGAGTGACTGTTGTAAACTGAGTATGAATACACACATGTCAGCACAAGCAGTGAAGCAAAAAGAGTAGTATTTGTAGTCTCTTTAAATGGTTGCATGGGTCTCTAGACTTCACTAAGTCCTGCCCTTGAGGAACAGTCACAGTCAAAGCAGATGGTTTGTATGAAAGCCAAAAGGCCAAGAATATTTTATCTATCACTCAATCAAATAAGGGGAAAAAATAAAGAAAATAGAGGGTTGTATCTCACCTTGCTGCAACAAAATGATTCTGCATCCACCAACAAACAAAAACTGAAAAAGGTTTCTAGCATTTCTAGCATCTTCTAGCAATTCTCGCTGCTACATTACTCTAATGTTGGGGCAGCTATTTTGTATTTATTCTTATATGTGAAAAAAGAGCATATGGTATTGGAGGTGATAAACTGATTTTTCATCTTTAGACCGAATGAAACTACACATCAATTGAAAAGAAAACAGAACAACCAACAACAGACAGCCAAGAAAGTGTCTCTAAAGCAGGAGTTCTTAGGACATGACCTCAGCAGCTGGGAATAAATCCATAGGAGTATGAACATGAAGTGCTATGACCTGTAGGTCCAGAACATTAATCACAGCCGTAGTAGACCTTGCTTGAAACCAATGAGCTGTGGTCAGTAGAGTCCAATTGTTTGCTTTGCTCTGTAAAGGTTAGTAATGGAGCAAAACTGAAGGAGAATGAAGCCATAAGAATATGACTTTTTGAGTTTAAACTTGTGAAGCTGCTTATTTACAGGAATTTATAGGAGTGGCTGATTGCTTTTCCCCTGTTTTAAATTGAACAGCATGCATCTTCTCTCTCAGGTAAGAAAAATAAGACCCTGCCAACTCACTGACTTGTGAGAATGGCTTTGTTAGAAAAGCTCTCTGATTCTTGAAAAGACTTTTCTTTTTCCTGCTTACTTCTGCCCATCAGTGAAAGAAAAGTTACACACAAAAAATCCCTCTGAAAAGCTGGAGGCTGCAAAGTTTTCACAGTTGTTTGGAAACAAGTGAGAACAACAGAATAAAGCAAAGTAAAGAAGTTTTTCCCATGTATCAGTCAGCAAAGAAAGCCCAACAGTAGGGCTCCCAGGTTCCTGGTACTGCAGCAATTTTATAATTCCAGTGAGGCAGCAAATATGATGACATGATAAAAATGGCTTTTTTTTAAATAGTCTCTGCATGTGATAGTTTCTCTTCCTGCATTCAGGAGACTCAAGAGACGCTCTCACTGCATACAGTAAGTACGCCTGCAAGTCTCCTCAAGATGAATCTCTAAATCATGGGCACTATTGCTGCAGTTTTGCCAACCCTAGTGGCCCTGCAGGGCCTTGCGGCTGCCTTTGGACAGTCTGGCTTCCATCTGAGACCTGAAAGAAGTTGCTGAAAGTGCTTGGACAGTAATGCTTTGTGTGTGGCTGGGCTTTCTCAAGACTGTGGAGAAAGGGCTGAACACACAGATGCCTTCATGGGGGTTTTCCATAGAGTTGAGTGGGAATGAAAGAGATGATCTTGATTTCCACAGTATGAGGAAGAAAAAGTCAAAGTAGATGAGATTCTTTCTCCTCCATTTCTGGGCTTTTCTGTAGGAAGTGAAGAGGAAAGAAAGGTCTCCTGGAGATCATCACTGGAGCACAGGATCATGGCATGACAAACCAATGATACTGTGCAATGACCCCAATGTGCCTTTTCCATTGCAAGGCTTGACACTGAATTACTGCAAACTGTGAAGCTGGCCAAAGCACATTGTCTGAATGCTAAGCCATGATCAGTGCTTCTTCCTGCCTGTCAGATGAGGGATTCTCCAACCATCTGGTTTGACTTTCTCAGTCTGTAGTGACTGTCTGTCCTACAGGCATTACAGAGATGACAACTCATTTATGCATATATAATTTTGCTTTAAACCATCAAGCACAGGCACTGAAAGCAGAGGAGAAGTGACTGCAGCGTAGACATTTGCTAAATTAGATTTACTTTAACAGACACAGTTTGCTGCCATATGTCTGTCAGACTCCCAGCTGAAAGCTCGTTGTGCAGAGGCTCCTTACTGCCTACTCCGTATGAAAAATGGGTCTTTGGAATTGTTACAAATATTTTACCTTCCTAGTGAGCACTACAACATAATAGAAATAATAAATAAAAATTCATGCAGAAAATGTAATAAGGAAACATAAGCATTACTTTAATTTAGTTGTTATTTAACCATTCTCTCATTACTGCTACAGAAAAATAAGATTATATTCCCACCAGGTGAGTCACTTGAAAGCTCAGTTCATGATAAATCACTTTTGCAGATGATGTCCAAAAAAAGCTATGCATTCCCCAAATTCTGAAATGTATATGCCAGCTATCACTTATATAGCATCGGGGATTTATTTTGAATAGAGGCAGCCACAGACTTGTATTGGCAAGGACAGCTGCAGAAATATTTTAGGCTTTGACCTTCAACACTGATGATGATACAGAGCTGTTTTCTGTAGTATTTACTCTGAACGCTGTTTGTCTTTCTACTTAGCTGCTACCTCCAGCTATTCCTTCTGTTTTCTTGTGTCAATCCTAACACATTTTCTCCATCAGTCTCTTCATATTCTTTTCTCCTGTATCCCCTCTCTTTCCTTTTTTTTTTTACAGCTAAATCACTGTTTTTACCTTCTTCCCATCTCAGTTTAAAAATACAGAAATCAACCTGGCACTTGCACAGTAACACCCTGCACGCATTTATGCATATCACAATTCTTACTATCCTTAGAGCCTAAGCTTTTGGGAACTTGAACTATCTATTTCCTCTAATTCTCTGTACTATACAGGGCTGGGATAGCGCTTATGGTATCGGAGGTAATAATAGCATATGCTGCAGCTTTCCAGACGCCAATGAGAGAAACCCAGTTTTCAGAAGTTCTAATTCAGTTAACTAGATATTACTTGTGCCTATGCACAACCAAGAGGTAGAATAGCATAGACTAAAAGATTGCTTTCAGAAACATCTTTGGATATGTATCTATGGCAAAGGGATATTTTATCCTGTGTGTTGCTAAACAAAATCATCATTGCTTTAAAATAATTTGCCATTCCACTAACATTCATTCTTTATTCACTTTAACTTGTCTGGCTTGCTGGCCTCCTACTTTCTAACAAAGCTGTCTTCAATGTAGTTCTCATTGCTTTCCCATAGTTTGTTATATAAGCCTCTAAATATTTAGTATTCTAAAAATTTATCCTTTTTGTGGGTCAAATCCTAGTTCCCATGAAGACATCAGTATCACACAGTGTTTTGTCACTGTATTCACTATATCAGAAATACTTTTCAGACATTCTTGAAATGTTTTCTAGGCTCTCTTCTGTTTCCTAACATCTCCGCTGGGTTTTGGCGTTAGACCAAGCAACACCTTTGGGTGTTAGTCTGACACAAGGACCTGTTTGCACCAGTGCTGTCTGACACAGGCCACTGTTTTCATCAGCTTGGGTCTCTTTACATGAGGATCATGGACCAGCCACAGCAGCAAAAAGGTGGAAGGCTTAAAGTGAGAACAGGAGCACTGCTCAGGGGCTATGCATATACAGCTTTGTTAGACAGCCTTCCCAAATCTTACTCCCTAACAACAATTTAGAAATGTATTATGTCATTACTTTTACAGTTCATTCTGCATACTTCTGGTGAGACCACTCAGCATTGCTGATAACCAAGGCTGGTAGAGCCACACAGCCACCACTAGTACAGGGCCAGATGCCTCTTGGTCCCACTCCCACAGGGACTGCAGATGTGAACATTTTTAGAAGGCCCAAAAGACATGCCACAATCAAGACGTGCTGGACGTGGCAATGCTCTAGGCTGGCCCCAAAAACTGGCAGGGATATCAGGAAGCAGATCCTGGGGGTCAGAGCGTGCAACCATGCTGGCTGTGCACCCTGGCACCCAGTGCTTCAAGGCATGAGCTGCACTTGAGGTCACACCAGTCTGACCTGCAGGCTTACCCACTGCCATACACCAGGGACATCTGTGAAATCTGACCTCTAAAGAGTCATTAGGAGATTGTGCAGTGACAGACAATGAGACAAAGCCTTTGTTCTGCATAACCTAGAGAATCAGCTGAGAACACTGTTTTGAGACACGGTAGCAGAAAAGGTGCCACTGAAAGAAAGAAGTAGCACTGGTGCATGTTTATTGAAGGACAAAGTATTTCACCATACTTTTTTACAGTGTCTGAATAATTTAGGAATGCAAACTCTTTAGATCTTGCTTAATATTAAATGCTTTGTCAAGGCTATCAACACTACCCCGTGGTTTACCACATTGAGAAAAGCTGTAGTTTTGACTGAAAAAGGATATTATAGCAGCCAGAAGCCCCCTGAATTATATGTTTCCATAAAAATTATTTGCAGCAGTTTTACTGCATTTTTCTTGCATTTAAGCTGTCAGTTTTGGTCATTTCAGGAGTCAGGTAATATTTTAAGGTGTTCTAAGTACGGAAACGAAGAAGTCAGCATTGTGCTAAACTCTGGGTATTTAAAATATCTGGTACAAAAAAAAAAAGGTTAGTAAATTTGAAGAAATGAGGATCTGGGATATTAGTCTTAGTGCCAGACAACTGAGAAGGGTAAACAGAATACCAGTGTGAGAATATATATGTCAGCTGCACAGAGCTTAAAGTTGTGGCATACTACGTAATTTTACAAACTGTTTCTTGGTTGACCCTTCAGGGTACAATGAAATGCTCTTCTATACGGTTCCCTGGAAACTGGTAGGAGACTGTGCCTTCTTTGATGCTTAAGAGGCTATTGAGTAATATGTGATTCATACAACTTTTTCTGGTGCTGACTCGTGGAGAGGGATATGTGTACAGATCGTGGCCTTGCATATATTTTTCCAGGCACAGAACTATCAGCTCGTCCACATCTCCATGCACTTCAACAAACACCATCATGAGCAGAATAAGCAGTTGCCCTCTGAGACGTCTGCTCCTGGGAAGACAGAGCTAGCACACAGCACAAACTGGAAGAGAAAATAATGCCAACTGTACACAAAAGAGATGAAAGAAAGCGACCTGGGGGAAAAGGAGAAAAAGAAGGAGAAATGAAGGCACCATGTGGTGAATGTTCAAGGTGTGTGTGTGTGGGGGTAGGGTCATAAGTGTGAGTTTTACAAAATGCTGAGCTTTTTAGTGTCAGTAATTCCTATTCACAAGACATTGGAAGAAATCCAACATTTCCTTAATTAAATTTGCTTGGTTCACAATACCAAGGAGAAACACGAGAGTTTCCTGAGTTCTGACAATCCCATTTTATAAACAGGGAAGTCTATGTAGTGACAGTACTAGCTACGTGCATTTCAGGTCTCATGTTCATTTTTCTCAAAGCAAAAAAGGCTTTTTAGGCTTTTCCAAATAATAACAGATAAAACTATATACATGTATGTACACATTCACGCACTGAGACAGAGAGCATTTTTCAAATCTGTTGCACAATCAACAGGAATGCTACAAGAACAGCCAGCTTGCATGAACTGGATTACTCACTGAGAGCAAAAAGAAAAACAAACAAAAAGAAAAGGAAAAAAGAGTCTGACTGACACGACTGCAGAACAATTACAGGAAAATGCTTGTACCTTTGCTACGAGCCTACCCAAGCCTTTCTCCCTAACAGCAATTTAGAAATTTATGATGTCATTATAATTACGGTTGCTTACCCTACATACTTCAGTAATCTACAGTTCATTATTATGGGTCTCCATAAATAAATGTCTGCCTTTTATATATGCAACAAACCCTCCCCACCCCCATACAAATACCATTCCAAATTGTGCAAATTCATAGGAACTTAAACTTCTGCAGCACACAGGATTTTAGCAGATTTACAATGCAGTAAAAAAATAAAAGCCAAGAGCAAACCACCAATATGTTAAAAACCAGACAGCCAAGAAAACGTGCGTACTTCCAAGGCTATTGCAATGCACAGCCCTTTTGTCTAGCACTGCCTTCCTAGTTTCATACCTATCTTTCCTCTTGTTACCAAAAATCGTATTTGAAAATGGTAATATAAATGATGATGAAAAGAGGACATTTTGCAAATGGTTCTGGTTTAGGAACCTACATATTTCTCTTTCCAAACACCAACAGGGTGCAGTCCCACTTTCTGAAGTGCAGACTCTCCCTCTTTTAGGATCAGACCTTGGTTCTGGCATCGGAAGCTGGGGTGTCCTAGGCCTCCCAGTCCACCACATACAACTGACTTAGGGTCTGTAGTCTTTTGCAGTTGACCCACCTCCAACAAGTGCAACCTTTGTCCAGCACTCAAGTTTTGCTCTTTTTTGAGGGCATCAAGGTGCTTGTGTTTCCTTGGTTCAATGTCAAGGATGAGAGAAAAGCTATGTCAGGCCTTTTGTGGGTTTCTAAGAATAAGTTTTCACTTGCTAATCACACAGCATTTTGTAAGGCCAAGACACCACCCCTCCCAAATGTCATGTCTAATTCCCTAACATGAAAGTATTTTCTTTGGAATAGGTACTCCTCCATCCACATGTGTTCCTTTATGCACAAACGCAGTGTTTGCCCAGTTCTTTGTTTAAGTGTGTCTAGATTTTGTGTCTCACTTGGGGACATTTCTTTCAATTGCATTGTTTTTCTAGCCTCTTGAATAAATTATTCCAGGGAATAGCTATAGACAGGAAAATGTTTGGAGGCTAACTCTGTTGGTTTCTCAGATTAAAGGCTAATCAAATTGCTAGTCAGCAGTGGACAGAGGATCATTGACAGGTGAAGCAAGCAATCAAATTAGTGAAGAATAGAAAACACCACGTTTTTGCACAGAAAAGAATGATTAAGCCATTGTTCCTAGTGCGAAACCCACCAAAGAATCTCTGTGCCTGAAAAACTAAGGCTATTCCCTTTAAAGGGGTATAGGATTAAAGGTGAGATGCAGGGGAAAGACAATTTTGAGATGGAGCACCTGAGACGTTTAGGATCATACAATAACTCCTGGATGTGTAAGAGAAGGAAAGCAGGATGATAAGGGAGGAATCAGGGAGGAACTAGCATAGGAAAAAGGGTTCAGTTGCATGTAAGCAGGCAGCTGTTCAGTTAATTTTTCAGAGCACTATGCTTCATGGCTACAGTCTCTTCTATTTTCTTATTAAATCCTACTTTTAATTCAGTGTTGGGTGAGTGTGCCCCCCATTCAGAACCAGTGCAGATGCAGACTGCCAGGGACCTTGAATTGGGGCAAGCAGTGGTGGGACACAAGCAGTAGTGCCCCCATCTAAGGGAGAGAATGCTTCGGATGGGTGCATGGGCTGGGACCTGCTGAGTTGCAAACCTGGGACCTGCTGAGTTGCAAACACTCACAATATGTGCATGTGTTTGAACAACTAGCAAACTTCAGGTTAGAGTAGCAGGTGAGTAGGAAAGAGAAGAGATATGAAACTGGTTTTGCCTTCCATGAGGATGGGGATCAGGCTCAGGAATGCCTGGAGGTGAGATCTGGGGTAAAATGAGCAACCTTGGTTCTCATGCAGAAAGGAGGATCTCCTGGGTCTCACAGTCTGCCATATTCAGACACCTCAGACTCTACAGCAGTAACCCCATTTAGTGATCTTCATTGACCGGCACTGATGAATAGCATATCTAACTGCCCAGCCATGCTGGCTGCCGTGGTTGGATGTTGCTATTTGCTTCTACTTTCCTGTTGCAAATCAACGACAGGCTTAAGAAAACTGTCCTGACTGCCATGCCAGCAGTGCTATATATCTTGTCCCCCAGTCCCGTGATGATTCTTCTGATTCCACAGCACATGTGTTGAATTAAGAGACTTAAGCACAGGACAGTCAAGAAACTACCTAATTATTGTAATGGAATTAGCTGACAGTCTTTACTGAAATACTGAGAAAGAGCAGACTCACTGGCTTGAAAAAGCAGTCAAAACAGGAAGGCAAGTCTAACATTTTCTCTTTTATTAACTGACTTCAAGTTCCAATAAACCTCTTCAGCTTTTCTTCTATGAAAAATAATATTTTTCAAGTAGCAATATAATCTCAGCTTCAGAAGTACAGTTAATCCAGAAGAGATTTATTTTTCTTAATTCAAAGTGAGTTAAAGCTACATATAACCAAAAGCTCCCAAGACACAAAATAAAGGTATACATTTTTACAAAACCTGCTGAGCAGAGGATAATATACAAACACGTACATATATCAACACACACACATGCAGGTCAGAAAAGCTAAGGCCCAGTCAGAACTGGGTCTGACCGGGGATGTGAAAGATAACAGGAAAGGTACCGCAGATACGTCGCAAACAAGGCAGACTAGAGATAAAGTAGGCCCTCTCTGGAAGCTATCAAGAGAACTGGCTACCCTGGATTTGGAGAAGGCTGAGGTTCTTAATGACTTCTTTGC
>WYDI02033549.1:0-24994 GCA_009867235.2 Psittacus erithacus | reverse complement strand
CTCATAGCAGCCTTCCAGTATCTGAAGGGGGGCTATAGGGATGTTGGGGAGGGACTCTTCATTAGGGACTGTAGTGACAGGTCAAGGGGTAACGGGTTCAAACTTAAACATGAGAAGTTTAGATTGGATATAAGGAAGAAGCTCTTTACTGTGAGGGTGGTGAGGCACTGGAATGGGTTGCTCAAGGAAGTTGTGAATGCTCCATCTGTGGCAGTGTTCAAGGCCAGGTTGGACAGAGCCTTGGTGACATGGTTTAGCGTGAGGTGTCCCTGCCCATGGCAGGGGCATTGGAACTAGATGATCTTAAAGGTCCTTTCCAACCCTAACTATTCTATGTTTCTATGATTCTAAGTCAATTAACTTGTAAAGATTAAAACTAAATTTTTAGATTGATATCATGAAAGATAATTTTTAATTAATTGCAATTGTGAAATTCTAACATTATGAAGAAAATCTACAGAGTAGAGTCAAAAAATGACTTTTGAGTTGTGGTTCCTCAGGTTTTGCTGTTATTCTGTAAAATGTAGTCTTAGGCACAAAAGTTATATATTCAACTGCACTTGAACTGTATGAATATTTCCAAATGACTCCCTTTCAGTGATACCTGAAAGGGACTCCTCTTCTGTTTGCTGCATGAATTCCTGTTGAGTATTATCTTTTCATTGGCCGTCTTGATCAAATTCTCCAACATCCCTCAACTACTCTGAGTTGGATGACTGATAACAAAATATCTGGGGAAAGATGGAATCATAGTATCATAGAATAGTTGGGGTTGAAAAAGACCTTAAGATCATAAAGAAAAAACTAGAAAAAAGGATAAAATAGGTTTAAATATTTCACTGTTGAGAAAAAAATTGCCTGAAAAAAATAGGAAGATGTCCATTATGGGCTGATCTATATTAACATTCAGTATTTCAGTGTTTTCCTCAAACAGAGAAGTCCATTATTTTTGTTGCTGAAGTGACTGTCCCTAGTTAGACATTTAAGGTTTTCTGGGGAAGCAAGAAGAAAACAGACAGAATTTAGAGCTCTCTAGAGGAGTCTTACAGTAGCAGCATTAAAGGATGAAACACCCAAAGCAAAACTGGCAGACTGCTCAGGTTGGAGAAGATTTTGTCGTGCGCTCAGGCTGCCTGAAACGTGTGCTGGTACATCCAAGCCATGTGAGCTCTGATAGCAGTTGTGTGAAGGAGGTTCATTAATTTCAGAATAGCAGTTGTTCTGTGAAAGAGGGAATGGAAGTCATGGCGCAGCATTTCAGCAAGAGATGTGCAAGGAGGTAAAAGAAACCAAACCCTGGTATGCTCTGTGGTCTTTATGAGTTCATTAAATCTGAGGTTCAAATAGAGGCCAATTTCAGAAAAATGTGGAAGATGAGATTGCTTATTTAAACATGAATATCTTCTATTAACAGACTGTGTGGATTGAGGTAGTGAGTCTTTCTGAGCATTTGTTGGCTTTTTAACAGTTCATTATGCAGAAATATGTCTCTTCTGCTCATTTTAAAGTTTGGACATTAAACTTAATTGATTCATAAGAAGGCGACATGGGTAATAGGCTGTTATTAATGTGAATAACTTACTAAGGTGAGCTTTGTTCTGAATTAATAAATGAATTACAGCAGAAATAGCCCAATTACCAGCTGAAATGGAACAGAATTTCTTTGTAGACAAGGTACAAGTAAATATTATCAATTTAGATTACTTTTAAATTTTATTGAAACAGAAAAGCAAGTAGAGAAGAATGATAAAGTTTCAACATAAGAAATACAATGGTTAACTTTCCATAACAGCAGCTGTTCTGAATTAATGGAGTATGACTGCATGCCAACAGGAGAAGGACTTTTCTGTTAAAGGGAGGAAGAAGTATCATCCTTAGACGCACCTCTGGAAGAAAACCAAAAGCACTTCAGAAGGTGCCTCTGCAAAGGAAATCAGTTGCTTTTGCTCTGTTATTTGGAATGCCTACTCAAAATTTCTTCTTATATTCCATAATTTCTGCTGTGAAGCATCTTCTTTACGCTGTAAGTTGCTTGCGTAAATGTTGTCTGGGTGTTACTGAGCTGTTGTACAAGTGTGTAGGCTTGTCCCTGGCCCTGTGAATGTCAGCTGTCCTGTGGGGATGAGTTACCTAGTGTCAGTGATGTGAGGTTCTCCTGCTGAGTCCCACTTGGCAGGTGAGAAGACCTTCATGAGTCTTCTCTTCTAAAGAATATAGTAGACCTACTTGTGCTTAGAGAGGGACTTTCCCATTCATGGGAGAATTAGGAGCTATGTCCTGCATGCTCTCTCTCTGCATGTAATATGAAGTCTTTGGCACAGTGCTCAGTTTTGACTTGGCTCTGTTGATGAAGCTAAATGGTCCCAATCCCATTTGCAAGTTTTAGATGACTGTTTAATTTTGAAAACTCAAAGCAGGAGAAATCCTATTTCAATTAAATGGCAATTGCTCACCAAGATGAAAAGGTTATAAACTAGTCAGAAATTTAGACCAGAACTGTTCTTTACAAGAGTACTTACTGGTGCAGGAAAATAAGTTTTTGAGGAGAAAGACTGTACAACTTGCTGTCAGCCTTGTACGAGAGCATACTGCTGCTGTGCATGTTCCATGTAAGTGCACGAGAAGCTCTTTTGCATAATTATGAAACAAAAAGTGAGTTGTGTGAAGAAATTGCCACCAAAAAAACCTCCTTAATTATCTGCAGTCCTGAGGAGAAGGACTTGGGGGTGTTGGTTGATGAGAAGCTTGACATGATCCAGCAGTGTGCGCTTGCAGCCCAGAAAGCCAACTGTATGCTGGGCTGCATCAAAGTGTGACCAGCAGGTCAAGGAAGGGGTTTCTTCCCTCCTTGAGACCCCATCTGGAGTACTGCATTCAGCTTTGGGGCCCCCAAAATAAGAGGGATGTGGAACTGTTGGAGCAAGTCCAGAGGAGGGCCACAAAGATGATCAGAGGCTGGAGCACATCCCGTGTGTAGACAGGCTGAGGGAGTTGGGCTGGTTCAGCCTGGAAAAGAGCAGGCTCTTGGGGAATGGCTTTAAGCTGGTAAAGGGCAGATTTAGATTAGACACTAGGAAGAAATTCTTCACTGTGAGGGTGGTGAGGCACTGGCACAGATTGCCCAGAGGAGCTGTGCCTGCCTCATCCCTGGCAGTGCTAATGGCTGGGCTGGACAGGGCTTGGAGCAACTTGGTCTAGTGGAAGATGTCCCTGCCCATGGCTCGGGGGTTGGAACTGAATGATCGCCAAGGTCCAACCCAAACCATTCTATAATTCTGTGATCAAAATTTTGTTCTGGCATTAACAGATTTTTTTTTTTTTTTAGTCCTCCTGTGCACTATGCTCAGTGCTGTTTCCCCGTCATTGTAGTCTGAGTTGGAATATGAGTTAACTCAGTTCAGCAATCTTTTTGACGTGATAATGAAGATGAACAGAGTTTGAGGTGAAGGCCTTTTGTACAGGAATGTAAGCAGGCACATATGCCCACAGCGTAGACTAGTTTTGTTATTAATATTTTTGCTCACAGTACTGTCAAGGTTAACTGTCTACAGAAGATGTTTTACCATGGGTGCTAAGTTCCTGATGCTGCTGGAAGGTTTTCATCTGAGAGATACAGCAGTATTTCTCTGGCACTCACAATGTGACAGGACAATTTCCTTTCAGTGATGCTACTAAAGCGAGAAAGAATTGCTAAAGTAATGAAAGCACGTATCTTAAATATATGAGGTTAAAAAGTTCTTTGAATGATCAAAACAGCATATGAATCAAAAAGGGGGCAAACCCCTCCTGTAAATACCAAACCTGGTATTTGAAAATACCAAATATGACTGGAGATGCTGATTTTTCAAATCAGCCCAGAGTTTTAGCAGTGATGGGATTATTCTGACAGCTTTGCAGAAATGAATACCTTGGCTTCAGTGTGATCCTTCAGCTTGTGGTCTTCTGCATAGGGCTTTGAAACATGGTATTTGTCCTCCTTTTTTTGCTGATTCCTCTGCCTTACAAATTACTAATTGGCTAGGTAAATCTGGTCACTGAATCTCTTTGAGTGTACAGTAGTGAGGGAGGTAAGGAGTGACCCACAAGGACCTTTTGAACTGGCTCTCCAGAATATCCATAATGGATATTCTTAGGGCAAAATGAACCTCACACTTGTGTTCTATGTTAAGGCACACTTCTTCTGCGGAGGAAGCACCTGTGGTGAGGAAAGACACACGAAGGTTGGTTAGAAAATGCGCATGTGTGGTTGAAAGAGCAAAATGGAGCACCTGTGCTCTCCCTTCTGTCCATCTCAGGAATATCGAGTAGTTCCATACAGATTTGTTAGGAGTGGTAGACTGAATCTGCTTCATGGCATTTCTAGTATGATGATGATGAACTAACTCTCTTTTTGGAAGAATCTGGTTTTGATTAGTGAGTAACTGCTATGTTAATGTTATGAATAATTGCTATGTGTGCAACCAATAGCTTTTAGACAATATATATGTATTTATATGAATATATATATATACACTTGGTTTTGATAATAGAGGTGGTGTTTTGCTGTATAGGTAATTTCAGCATGAATCCAATGTAGTCGTTGTTTTGATTGTGACCTACTGGCACTGCAACTATTTAAAGAATACCAGTGTAATGGGCAAGTGTGAGAATGACCAGAGAGATCATCCAATCAGGGAAACCAGGGTGGTCATCATGGGAAATAGTTATCTGAAGAAGTCTGCCAAGGTAAAGGCACTTCTAGCTTATCTAACTATTTGTGATAGAAAACAGAACTTGAAGCATCATTTTTCTTTTTTTTGATGTCCAAATTCCTGCTTAGAAACTCTACTTGTCATAAAACAATGGAAGCTGGAATAAGCTTTTAATTATTTTTTAACATCTGTTATATTTGGGGCAGATAGAATAAGATGAAAAAAACCAAAGAGAATTGTAAAAATGCATGTTTTTTAATTCACTCTGTGTTTATATCTGTTTGGCTTTCTATCAATAAAATATGTTTGTATGTTCCAGTTTTCCTACCCAGATTTTCAGTGACTTCAAAACAAATTTTCTTCTAGTAATAGGAATAAAATTTGGCAAATGAGTGCCCCAGCTCGGCAGTAACGTTTGTTAAATCTGTTGTCTTCTTTTTTTTTTTGCTATAATAGAGCTAGTAATGTGAATATATTTTCTCTTCAATGGAGAGTGATAACTACTATAATTATTAATGCAGTGCCAATCACTTAAACATGTGGTATTCAGTATGAATAATAGTCTTTCTTTTAAAACAATTTTCACTCCTACGCTCATAATTTCATTACTTACTTCATGTCATGTTATTATTAAATGGAGTATACCTAAATGTTCTTCAGAAAAGATATTGCTGGCACTTCCAAATTAGTTTTAGGTCTAATTAAACCTCTACCATAACAGATCAGGCATTTAAGGATTTTCAAATTATTTTTTTTTCTTTTTCTAAGTAGAAAATGAAGTGCCCCTGGAACACAGAGAGGTAGAAACACAAGTTGCTGTGAACTTATATATTTGATCAATGACACAGAGCCTTTTTCCTTGTGGAAATGTTAAGCATGGAGCGCCAAGTGTCGCAGGACGCAATTGAAAATTTAAGCTGTGACATTTAAATGTGTCACTGGTCAGATGGAATGACACAGAGGTTGATGAGGTAAACTAAGAACATCTGATGGGTTGAAGCCAATGGGAGTATTGGAATGGGTAAGAGTAGGAGAAACCCTTTTTGTGGATTTGTGATCGTAGTCACTGTCTTCAAGCCTAGAGCTTGTTAAGTTTCCATTAACAGGCAAGTAGTGCAATTGGGTGCAAACAGAGTAGTACTGAATGCCTCCGGTTGATGGAGAGGTGAATGATTTGTTCTTTTGATATGCCTTTTAAAATTAGACTTAGGTCTGTGAATCATGCCAAAAGAAGACCATCCCCAGTGAAATTGCAGGAGGGGTCACATTATGATTCACGTGTTGCTTGTGTTCTGAATGCAGCATGACTTTGATTTGTGGTAGTTGTATTTTTTAGGTCTGGATCAGATGTGCATATTGCGAACAAATTTGCTTTTCTAAACACTGAAAGGTTTGAAAAGGAAACATTTGTGGAGTGAGAATGTGGATCCAGTTGTAGCCAGTTTGGGAGTTAAGAGAAATATCTAACTGATTGTCTTTATCCTGCATGCAATGAATAAAATTGCTGTCATATGAGACTTCCTTTATTCCAAAAGAAGAATTAAATGATATTCTGGCTTCTTGTTGATGAAGTTCTCCATGGTTCAGAGCTGCGGTTTTCAAAGGAGAAAAACTATGTGCCAAATTGTAGTGCGTGCCAATAAGGTTTCAATTCATTAAACTGCTTTGTGATTCCTGCTTGACAGATGTCAGTAGTCGAATATATCACTCATCTTGTAATGTGTTGTAAACTAGTTTTAATGAGTACTGGTGTAGTTCAGTAGAGCAACTCTCGTTTATACCACAACAGAAGCTCACTTTTTTTCTTTACTGGATGCATCAGAAGCTATTATTGCTTCTTATTTTATTTCAAGATTATTTTTTTTTCAGTATCACGACTCAGTTTCGTGTGCTGGAATTCCACTGCTTTACTTTTAATAAACATTCACATCCTGAGATTTCTGCTTGAGGATCAGACATTGAAAAGTATTTGCTTCTTTTGACAATTCAATAGAAAATTGGCTTGGGAGAATATTTTAGTTTTGTGAGGGAAAGGGAAATTATTATTTTACATTAAGCCAAAATAAAGTGCATGAGAGGCCGTTGCTTAAAGAATTTGGCATGAACTTCTGCTGGGCATATCTGGGAAGTTTTATAAATTACTTCGATGTGGGATGGAAACCAAAATGTAGTCTTGTTTATAGGACTGTGAACAATTCTAGGTTTAGTATCAAGTTTCTGTTAAATGTCAAAACGTCACTGTCACAACTGATGAAAGTATTTCCTAGACCTGATAAGGATTTTAATTTCTTGCTTTTTCTTGTCTTGAGAGTTTCTTGTGTAATTCAATGGTACAATAAATCTTTTCCCATACCAGTATTTTTGTCCTCTGAACTTGTATTTAGGAGTCTAAGCCACATTTCATTTCCCTCATGTAACACAGCCCTATTTACAGTTCTGGCCTAGTCAAGAGCATGAAGTTGTTTCTAAGTCAGAGTCAAGTCAAAAGGCTAGTTTATTGGATTCATTATTTAGGCTAGAAGAATTGCTGTGGTGATGACATATACAAGGATAAAAAAATATTAGTTCATCGGTGGTCCCAAGAAATTCCAGTAGAATCACAGAACGATTGAAGCTTGAATTATTATGACATACCTGCATCCAGTTATTTGTATGGAGAGGTTTAAAGCATTAAGATATGGATCCTCTAGATTTTTCTAAGACCATATGGGAAAACAGTATTCTTAGTATTCCATTTGGTGTGGTTTATTAATGTTGCATTTTGATGAGTTTTTGGTATTTAAAATAAATTATTGCTCATTTGATTAAAAAAAGAAACAAACTGTACTGGAAGAAAGGTAAATTTATGTTTCAGAGGAAACAGCACTTTCTTGCTGCACGCATTGTTTTCTGCTGTCAGAAAAAGTCTTAAGCTCAGTGAATAAAATTAGTATGCATTTATAAAACCATTTACTTCTGCAGTGTCACTTCTGTTGGCAGACAGAATGGATAGCACAGGATGAGATCTTGTCACTGAGGGTCTAAATGATTGGATTGTCATTTACAGGTGAATTTACTGTTAAAAACGTACAAGACAAGCAGCTGGTTTTAGTATTCAGCCAGTGGGAGAGTGGGGTATTTTACTTTTCAGCAAGGAAGAAATACAACACAATAGAAAAAGTCTAGATGTTCACTTCACACACACATAGGGAAGAATCTCGTTAACCTTGCCTGCCATGCCAAAGGGTGAGACCATTTTTCTCTCTTAAAACTTGTGTAGCCTTCATGGGTTCATAATTTCCTACTCTGTGAGCAGTGCATGTGCCATCTCCAGTTTTGCAGTGGAAAATGTTTCAATAAATCTCTGTGAACTATGAGTACAGCACAGTAGCAATAGAAGTCCTGCTTGGGTTAATAAGTGTTTGTGTTTATAGTTTTTTCAGTGCTAAGACATTTCTCCTTTGTGTAGAAAACTGTAATCATTTGAAGCAGGCTGGACTTGGTGACTGCAAGTGGCTGTTGCCGAAGCTCGTGTCTCTCCATGTCTTGTGTTTGGTGTCCTCTGTGACCTTCAGAAAACCATATGTTGTCTAGACAGCTTCTTTTGTGTGGCATTGTTAACTACCATTACTCTTCACTATTGTTCCCAAACTGCTGAAACAGTGCTTGAATGCTCATCTAGCTATCACAGTGCTACTGTGGCCTCAAACACTTCAGGATGTGTCAGCGCTGCCATTATAAGTCATGGTTTTCAAGATGTAACTGCACTGTGAACACATTCTTTCTGCTCTGAAATATGATTGACAAGGTATGTTAGCAACAAGATTTGATTTTAATTAATTTAACAGAAAGCTGTTGAGGGTGAGGAAGATTGGCTTTGGCTTGGCTTCAGTCTGCATGATTTCCACAGATTGCTGTGTTGCTTCCCCCCAGCCAGTGGCCCCAGCATTCCCAGCATCATCTCCCTTCTGGAAAGCTTTGCAGTAGGTGAAAGGATAAAAAGGCTGCTGTGAGGGCTTTTCTCCTCTGAGTACTTAGGTTAAAAGCAGCAGCCTTAGTTTCAGCTGTACTACATGTCAAATTTGAGTCCAGTTCTGTGGAAAATAAACAGTTCTGTCATGAAGACATTTAAACACCAGGTTTGCTGATTTGGCCAGTCCATGTTCTCTGCTAGAAGAAAAATATTTGTTCATGAAATGGCTCCAACTGCATTTGAATAAAATTAATGTAGTTCTGTTTCAGGTGAGTAGAAATCATGGCTTGATTATTACTTAAAGAGGAAGAAAGGAGAATTAGGTAGAAGATTAGTTTCCAGTGTCATGGAATTTATCTGCTGAATTTAAGCCTGCAGATTTGTGTAGGGGCATAAGCCTTTGTATAAAAAATTTTTTGCTGCCCTAGTGGGACATAACGTGCCTTGAGGTGATTGTTCCTTGAGGAGAGCACATGCACTTGGACTGAGTTAAGGCAATAGGACATTGGTCTGCAGTTGTTGTCCTGCAAGGAGTCTGCAGGCTTTGCCTGTGGAGGATAATTACAGTTATTTTGGGAAGTAAAAATCCCCTCTGTTCAGCTGCAGAATGTATGGTTAGGTATCATGGAGCATTGCATTGGATTATAACCAGGCTGACTGCTGATCCTGAAAACCTGGTCCTTTAAACTGCCTGCTGATTGATTATGCCTCTTTGTCAGGATTTGGGATTATGGCAAATGGCTCCTAAGGGTACCAGAAGCAAATAGAAAGCTTCCCTTACATTTTAAGATATACTGCCTTGTGCCTGGTTAGGACTGTATATGCATGTGTATATGTGCTGAGGGGAGAATGCCTGCAGTAGTCATACTTGCCTACTTGGCCTGTGGGGGATTAGGCTTGATGATGCTAGTAACTTGTTCTGTTCCTGTGAACAGGGGCTGAGCAAGTGAGCCTGGCATTTGATGCTTCTGAGTGTTTGATTTGTATGACTTAATTAACATTTTTAATGTACTTCCTTGTGAGTGGAGTACGTAATACAGAATATTGCTTTATGCAAATTGATTTTTGAAAATTACTGAATAGAAAAAGATCTCATTCTTTTCAGTTATTAAAAAAGCAAATTTCACATGTAAGCAATGTCTACAAAGATTATACAAATGGTACTTTTTTTGATCAGTGTGGAATATTTGCATCTTTCCTTTTGTATTTTACCTTTTTATATGAGTGTGTTTATCAGGCAGTAACAACTTTGAAAGATGAAGCCTTTACCTTAAGTCTTACATTTAAAGAAAACAAAATATAAGTCCAACATGCATCTGCTTCAAAAGTTGTTCCATGAGCTACATTCTGGTCACATATTAAATGTATCCCTCAATAAATTATGTTTTTAGTCCTGAGATAGATGTCTCGATAAAGGTAAATCTCTATAAATGAAATTGATTTAATATTTATCTCTCTTTAAACATTTGCAGATTTACTTTGTGCTGAGGTAGTGCACAAATACTGCACATTCTCACTCAAAAGGTCTTTTGTTCAAACATTTTAACAGATTTCTATGTTTAATGAGAAATTTTGAACTTCTGTTGCCACTACTTAGGCTGCAGCTCTTATGAAGAGTTGATTAATGATTGCTCTTCCATGTACATCAGCAAAGGAATTGTTTACCCAAATGATATTTATCAATTGTCTGTGAGCTGTGGAAGTGTTTATCATAGAAATAGGTTTTCTTTTTCATAAGACATGAAACCCTTCTTCAAACTCTTCTGAATGGAGCACTGGTCCAGGATGTGTTTGGAAATAAAGATACCACCTTCAGAATGTTTGCAGTGTTGTCTATTACTTTTCATACAGTCTAACTTCCAAGTATAAAAGCTCCTGGAACCTGACATCTTTCACACTATCAGAGGCATAGGAGACAGCATCAGAGTTAGCCCTTGGGCTGAAAATGAAATGTGCTGTGATGTGACCTGAGTTTGCATACTTGTACATGCAAATATCTTGGGAATGCTCTTAAGGCTGGTCCTTCCTTGGGGCAGAGATGAGCCTGGACCTTGACAGGATAACCTTTTTATTGAAAGAATTTACTGTGGGCTTTTATATATGGCTAGCTATAGATAGTAAAGTGAGGAGAACGGTTTTCTTCTGTATTCCATATACAATTGCAATTCTCATCAGCAGTAAGATGAAGGTATTTAATTTTGTAAATTTTGCAAACCAGAGTGTTGCCAGACTTTTCCTCTCACCTTGAATTTCCTCCCATGGTCTTTATTTTTTGCTTTTCAGCGTCTGTTCTCTTTTAAAGAGATGCTTTCTTTAGCGGCATTTTGCTCTGCTGTCTGACATGCATTCTGTCTTGTTTTTTTTTTTTTTCATATAGCAGTGTTTCTGCCTGAACTGGAAAAAGAGAAAATTCTCCAGCCTTCTTTGCCTGTTTTCCATGTGATATAATGCCTTTTGTGAGAGGCATTGGCAAGGAACTGGGGTGCAGAAAACTCTGAAATACATGAAAAACCTAAAAGCATCATATAAAAAATTGAATGTCTAAATGTATAAAGCTCACACAGCATATCATCCTACTACATATTTAACAGTTTTTCATGAGCAGCAGGAAGCTAGTGTTGGAAAGTTCATGAATATTTTATTCTGTAAGATGAAAAGTAACCATGTAGCAAACATACAAGACCTACATTTTTTATTTTGCCTATTCCCTTTTTTGGATTTTGTTTTCATATGGGTGAATCAGCCTTTCATCTCCCACAAACCTTCTAAAATTATTCCCATCAACTTAGTAGTACTCATTGCTGAGGGCAGACCTCATCAGCTGGAGTTTCCCTTTGTGAAGAACTGAGCTAAGCACCAGATCATGACTGTTTCTTTAGTCTTGGGGCAGTTTATGTAGGGGGGGAAAGAAAAGGGGCTCTGAAATTGTAAAATGCTGAATGTCAGAATGAAAATACAGTTTGGACCCTTTCTGCTGCTGGAAGCTGTAATGTTCTGTAACCTTCTGAACTGAGGATAGAAGCAGAAAAACCTGAGATGTTGGCAAATGGGCTTTTTGACAGAGCAACTAGCTGAAGACAAACCAGCCATCCTATATGAGACGTTTGTCCTCGTTCTGATATGGTGGTGTAGTTCTGCTAGAGCAGAGGTTGAAGAGAAGTATGATTTACAGGTAGAAATAATACCTTTTCTCTAGATCAGAAGGCATAGACGGAAGAAATACACAAGACTTTGGCGATGTAAGCCCTTGTTCATATGAGAAACTGAAAGAGATGGTACAGGTTGAAAACAGTCACTGGGAGTTTGAGTTATCTAGACAATCTGCATAATTAAAGAAAAGGATTCTTTCTACCTGTGGTCCAGAATGCACTGTTGTGGTGGATCACATTGTTTGATCTGGAGGAGGCAAGCCTTAGGCTGGTAAAAATTGCTGATGTACAGATTTTCCTTCAAGTCTACAGCTGTGTTAGGGGAATGCATGATCATTTTTGTCTGGGCAATTATTTTGTCATCATGCTGGAATTTCTTTTTCTGCTTTTGGACAGGCAGCTGTTCAAATTATTACCATACAGTTAAAAAAAAAAAGTGTTTTTTCCTTTCTTCCCCTTCCCTCTTCCTCTTCCCTTTCCTCTTTTCCTCTCTCTTTCCCTTCCTTCCCCTTTCATCAGAAATCTGCTTAGCTTACATCTCTCATTTTTCTCTGTTAATCAGAGAGTTCTCTTTTCTGTGGCAGGATGTCAGGAAAGTTAACTGAACATGCCAGTGCAAGTTCCCCAGATGTCATATTACATGCATGGTATCTAGAACAGAAGAAATAATATGTATGCATTGCAGTTGGAGGCAACAGAAAGGAAAGCCTTCAGCAGCTGCCAACCTTTATTTAGTAAAGATGCTGAAACCAGGCAACCATTCTGCAGCTGTAGTTCTGAGGTGGCAAGGAGATCGTCTGTAAAGGGCCAGAAACTGAATAGCTCTCATTCTTAAAAAATTGAAATGCTAGTAACTGGTAATCAGATTCCAAAATGGTCCCTTGGAGCAGAATACAATGCAGTAGGACAACCAAGAGCACCTGAGCAATTCTGGTGGAAGGGGGCAAAAACCAGTGGAAGAGATATTTCACACCAGATGAAGACTTTTCATAAGTCTATGTTTTATTTCTGTATATCCTTGAATGTACAATAGTATTCCAAGTGTATTATCCTTGTAAGTCAGAAAAAGGGATAAGCCAAAACACAGAAAATGTACAATATCCATCAATAGTTCTTCATTTGAAACTGATGATTTGAAACACTATTTACTGTATTCTTAAGAGAAGTTCAGGATAGTTTGTAACTTGTGTGTAAAAAAAATGTGTATGTTTGCACATACATCAGCTGGAGGAAAGAAGAGGAGATTTTGTCACAGCCTGTTGAGATAATACATTGTTGAAACATATTGTGAGAAGGAAGTACGTTGAGACTGCTGCCCTTCTTCCAATGCACACTGCCTAAAAAGAAGACTGTACAAACAGGTCTGGGTTTACATCTCTTGAAGGAACTTCTGCTTTGCAGGTCTGTCAATAAAGATGAGCATTGCACTTACAAAGATACGAAGTTACTGCATATCCCCATTCGCACTCTTCTTTTTTTGTTTTTTGATTTTGTGTGCCTACCTTTCTTGCAAGGGTGGTCATGAGGATGAAATGTTGTGGCACAGCATTGCAGATGTGCTGGAACTCCCCGCATCCTCCTTCAGTTTTTCAAATCCCTATCACTTTTCTTTTTGCGTGTAAGCTTGAAGCTATTGCAAATCTTTGAAGCCTGTAGGCTTTTCTCTCAACATATGTTAGTATCAGTAGAGTACCACTGAGTATTACTTCATTACATTCATGCCCCCTAATCAACACTGACTCTGAAGGTAAAACAGATGGAATTTGTTTGCTTATGAATTATGCAAAATTATAGTTTATTAAGTTCCTGCATTTTAATGGATAAATGAGCTAATGGCTATGTGGGTGGGCTGGATGTTACACAGTGTGTAGCTGTGTAGATGGACTCCAATTGCTTCAATTCACTAACTGTGCTTTCAAGTACACCTGTTCTCCATTGTGGTTTTCAGCTGGAAAATCTGCCATCTGGCATCAGATCAGGTTTTGAACAACAAAAAAAGAATGGCTATCAATTTAGGTCAAAACACTTTTTTCTCAGCTAAAAGAGTGCACTTTTTTTGTGGACTTTGATAACAGAAACAACTGTTTGTTGAGAAATGTAGGGGTAATTAGCGTTTCATATTGCATGCTAATGGATGATGAAAGCTGAAAATGAGGGAAATAACATGAAGTGTATTGGAACCACTTTAAATTTTGCAGATAGCATTTAATCAGAACCTGATTTGGTTTGAAATGGCTGTTTGTTGAAATTCCATTTTTTATTTTCTGAGAGACAGAATCTAAAGCTCCAATGACTCTCTTTTGATTTAAAGGGCATGAACTGTAAAAGATAGGAATCAGCAGGTGACAGGTGTGTTATTTACCCATTGCCTAACTTTATTTACATTATTCAAAGACCAGAGATGGGCTTGTCATCTTACTTTTTTTATAGCTAGGCAATCTTTGATGGAAGATTCTTAAAAAAATCAACTTCCATTTTGGTTTTGAAAGGTACTGCACTAACCCAGTTTCATAATACTAGCCCAAAAGTGCAAGAAGTTGTATTACATGATATCTAGTAGTAGTGTAGAAAAAGGCAATAATTAAGGTGGAAGAATTAATCTTTTAAATTACTTCCCGTTTTATTGTAAGCATGAAGAGTTTGCAGCCATGTAGGTGACTTTCTAAAAAGAACCAATATGTGAAGAGAAATAAGAATAGTACCTATTAGCAGATTTATGCTTATCAATGAAATAATTGTATAGCTCCTCTTCTTGGTGTGGGAGAGTCAAAATACTAAAAAGATGAGCCTGAAATATGCCTTTATATACGTGAGTGCCAGTGCACTGACCTCAGTGGAATTGCAGGGCTGTAACAAATGTTGAAATATGGCTGTTAAATGGAAACCTGAGTGACAGTTTCCTCCTCTGCTAAGGGCAAAGGCAGGTCCCTTTTCCTGCTGACATCAAAGACGATGCTACAGCTACCAGTGTGTTATCACCATGATGGAGGTTATTATGACTAAAGGGTACTTGCCACAAGGAAGAATTATTTATCCGTTTGTCATTCAGATATTCCAATATACTTTAGGAAGGTATTTAGAGCTAAGATGAAAACCTGTGCTTTGAAATGAAGTAAGAACACTTATGCATTATGTTTTGATTCTTCTTCCTGTGGGACTGGTAAGCTCTAGGAGAGGACAAGTAGCAAGTACCTTGGTCAGAGTCGTAACACTGAGCCACTCTAGTGGCTTCCAGAATGGTCAAGGATATCTCTTCCTTAACTCTCCACTCACTACTTTGTAGTGATTACTGTTTCCTCATGCTGTTTTTCCTTTCTTGCCAGCAACAGTGATTTTAGGGGTTGATTTTGGTGGTTTGAATAATTTTTTTTCCCTTCAAAAGGGGAGTGTTTGACTGCCGATACTGCATGATGCATAAATGATGAGTACTGATGACAGCTGCTCACTCACATTTGTCACCATTATGTAAACTGCCATCTGTCAAAAATGGGCACCATCCGAATAAAAAGCAGAAGACCTCTGCTGAATATCAACTGTTAGGCTGGACTGAGTTGCAGTGGGGCTGGAAAGATTGCCTGGTTATAGACTTAACTTCTTCCTTCTGTATTTGTTGCAGTGACTGGCTTTCAGAAACAATGTGTGTTCCTGGGTGATGTGCATGTCTTGTTTCTGGAACCCTGCTCGCGAATAAACATTCAGCAGTGAGGGACTAAGCTAATGATGTAAATTGCTTCAAACGCTGCCACTGACCATGGTGGCATTTATAGAATGCTCACTGTGAACAGCAGTGCTATATTTGGAAGGAAAGTTGAAATACCTGGTTGTTCTTTTCCGACAATGCAGCTCTAAAATTCTGCAACCGACAAGGTTGAAAATAAGTAATGAAAGACTTCTGTGGCCAAAATAGGAGGAAAAAAGCAATGATTAATCTGAATCAGGACAAGAGAACCATTCTCTGCTTTGCGTTATAGCATAGTTTAGAAACATTTATCTGAAGATGCTATATTTTTGTCCAGTTAGGAAGAGATTATGTTTGAGAAAATTCTAGTAAAAACTGGCTGCATGGCTGGACCCAAAGAGTGGTGGTGATTGACTTAAATACAGTTGACAGCCAGTCACAAGTGGTGTTCACAAGTGGTGTTCCCCAGTGCTCAGTATCAAAGCCGGTTCTGATCAGTTTAACATCTTTATCAGTGATCTGGATGAGGGGGTTGAGTGCACCCTCAGTAAGTTTGCAGGTGACACCAATTAGGTGACACTAAATCCCCCCATCTGCAGAGGGATCTGGACAGGCTTGATTGGTGGGCTGCGTCCAGTTGTATGAGGTTCTACAGGGCTCAGTGCTGGGTCCTGCACTTGGGCCACAACAACCCCATGCAATGCCACAGGCTTAGGGAGGAGTGGCTGGAAAACTGCTCATTTGAAAAGGACCTGGGAGTGTTGGTTAACAGCCAGCTGAACACTGTGGCCAAGAAGGCCAGCAGTGTCCTGGCCTGTATTAGAAATAGCATGTCCAGCAGGACTAGGGAAGTGATTGTCCCCCTGTACTCAGCATTGGTGAGGCTGTGCCTCAAATACTGCATTCAGTTCTGTGCCTCTCACTACAAGAAAGACATTGAAGTGCTGGAGTGGCTCCAGAGAAGGGCAACAAAGCTGGTGAAGGGTCTGGAGCACAAGTCTGATGGGGAGCAGCTGAGGGAACTGGAGGTGTTTAGTCTGGAGAAAAGGAGGCTTGAGAGAAAAGGAAGCTCGGGGGTATGGTATCCTTCTCTGCGACTACCTGAAAGGAGGTTGTAGTGAGGTACTGATCTGTCTCTTTTCCCAAGTAACAACCAATAGGACAAAAGGAAATGTTCTCAGAGTTGTGCCATAGTTGAGGGGAGGTTGGGATTGGATACTGGGAAAAAGTTCTTCACCAAAAGTGTTGTCAAGCACTGGAACAGGTTGCCCAGGAAAGTGGTTGAGTTACCATCCCTGGAGGTATTTGAAAGATATGTAGATGTGGCACTGAGGGACATAGTTTGGTGGTAGGTTTGGCAGTGCTAGGTTAATGGTTGAAGTTGAGATTAAAGGTATTTTCCAACCTGAATGATTTTATGATTCTAACCTCTTTGCTGTTCAGGTGCTTTAGTTTTGCAAGTTTATCTCCTTATTTTTATGTTACAGCTAAGTTAGCACTAGTCTAAACCCAGCTGGGTAATATTTCACATCGGCCAGTGTATGTTAATACTGTAGTTATTTACAACTGAGACAGCTCCTACAGCAAAAGGGATTTGTTTTGTTCGCAGGCTTTATGTTGCTGTAATGTTCAAAATTTTCTGTCAGAATTATGGGTAGACTGTGAGTCTTAATAACAAAAGAATTCGTGAAACTTCCATTTAAAAAACAATAGATTTCCACATGTCCTGTAAACCAGAGAGTCATCACAGAACGATGATGCTGCCTCAGTGGTGCTGCAGGACAGTGCATAAACAGCGCAGGAGATAAGCAGGGGCTAAATTTTGTGTACTTTAGAGGTTTACCTCTCCTCGTTGACAGTGATGCAATACAGTACATTCTTCCCTTGATCACAGGCCATTTAAAGCATGATTAGTGCATTTTGTCAAAACTTAAATATAAATAGAAAATAACCAACCATTTAAAAATATTTGTTGGGTGTGAGTTTTTTCCCCAGAGTAGTAAATTAGGCAGTAAGGTTTCATGCAGCTTTCTGATGTTTATTACTTATTGTGCCACACTGTACTTTGGAAAAAAATTAACTTTTTTCAATTTTATGAAGCAGAATAACATTTACTTAAACAGTTCATGATGATGGGGTGCAGGAAACCATTTTTTTTTTTAAATGTGTTTTTAGCCTAAATTCATCAGATACTCAACATACGAGAATTAAAAATGGTTTTCATTGCAGTTCATTCGTAGGATTGCAGATTTTGCGTTAAGGAGTTTGGAAGTACAAGTTCAACAGTGCAGGGTCTGTAGAGTTGGCCCTCTGGAGCAGAACTGGATGAATGTTTCATTTTGGTGCACGCAGTCAGGTAGTTCTCAGTTTCAGCACACAGCACTTCCAGCCTATACGCTCTAGTCAGTTCTGTTCCACACAGCAGCAAACAGCTACAGATAGTTCCCAAAGCTGGGACTTCTCCTTAACCTTCTCTGTTTTTAACAAGACATCTTTCCTGTTCACTCCTGCATTATTTGTTTTGCTGCCAAGCCTTTCTTCTGGTTCTTCTTAGTCCACCTAGAAAATCTACTTTTTTCCAACTTTTGCCTTCAGTAAGAGGCAGAAGGCCAGAGGTCAGCTATAGCTGCATTTTCTTTTGCTATACTTTCTGCAAACCCACCCCTTTTACTCATTTCCGAGCACAAGAAATCAGCTTCAGGCATAAAAGCCACCTGTATTTTTGTTTGTTGGTGTCTTGAGTGACGCTAGCTGTTACACACCATCATATTGGGGGTGATGCATTTTTAAGTAGTCTATGGCTGTTATGGCTGTACTGTAATGCCTATGCTTTTCAGTCTCATTAGTTGTGCTAGCTTGGGGCCTAAGTTCATGCTCAGCCTCAAATTCAGTTTTTTTCAAGGGGTGTAATCCTCTTACCTTGACATGACAAAAGAGCCAAACTCCTAAAGAGACAAACTCCTAGTGGTTTTCCCTGCTTGGCACACATTGTAAAGCACTCCTGCTTCATTAAGAACTCTCAGCCAAAACATGTGCATGATGATTCAGACTTTGTAAGGTCTTCATAAAGTGTCCAGAGTATTTCTAGCAAGTTCAAAGCCTTTTTTACTTTTGTTCACAAGGGATTTAGGGTGAAAAGGTGGAAAAAACAGTTGAAATATAGATGTGCGAACAATTTGTGATCTGCTAATACAGTCAGCTATCCATGTATGCCAAATATGCAAGTACCTTCATTTTGAGTGATTGTTGCATTTATAGTTAGTAAAAATTACATTTCCAGTACTTTTTCAGTATTTCAAATGAACCAATATTGTTTATTCTGTTCCAATACTTACAATGGAGCAGCTTCTTCTTTTGTGTTGTTTTCTTCTTTTCCCTCTTAATTTTCACCTGTGAACTGATGCATAAGGTTTGTCAGATCTTTCTGTAACATGGCACATTTGGTCTGATTCTAAGAAATTCTTAATCGTGCATTTACTGCTGAGATAAAATTAGCAAGGGGAAAATGGAAAGCTGCTTTGAGGAAATGAGCCTTATTACAGCTTTGAGGAAATGACACTGCAATTAAAGCTGAGACAGACATTTTATTCAAATCCCTTCTCTTCAGCTGTGCATGGCATTTTGGAAATAGTGTTGAGATAATTCATCGTATTTAAAATCTTTAATGGACAGTTTGTGGAGAGAATTTGTACTTAAATCTGAGAGAGAAAACAGACTATTTCTGCTCCATATATTCTGACTTCTGTAAACTATTGCACAAAGTTACTTGGAAACTGACTTTAAACTGCTGTTTTGCGTCAAACTCCATTTATACTATTTGGATGGATGTTCGTATATGGTGGAATTCTGTCTTTTCCTCTCAAGAGCCAGAAAATTGGAGTTTGGATTTTGACATTAATATATATGATGTTCTGTAGTGATTAATGATTTATTTTGCAGGAGTAAAAGTGGAAGGAGAACAAACAGAAACTAAAAAAACCCCATGGATACAACTGACTAGTTTTCAATTTCTTGCTTTGCACATGTGACTCTATAATCTGGAGATCTTCCAGATTTGGAAATTTGGAGGGAGAAAAAAAAGAAAAGAAAGAAAAAAACCCCTCAAAATACTAAATAAGAGCATTGTGCTCTCATTTCCTCTCATCTCAGCCATGATATGTACTGCTGAGCTGGAAAAATCATGAGGTCAGACATTTTTGTTCAGTCTGCCAGCATGGGATACTTGAGGAGTTGCTGTCTTCTTACTTTCCTTTGCAATTCCATTCCAGTAAGTCAATTTCATGTCAGTTCTCATTCTCACAGCTTCTCCATGCTTCTCTTAAACCCAGCAATATATATTATTCAATTAGAAAAAAAAAAAGCCAAAATGTAGAATAGAAGATTTGAAAATTGATTCAGACATGTTCCATAATTAGCTCTTCACTATGGTCAACAATGATTCAATTTTTAGCAGTCTGTTCTTACTGCAGCTTTTTTTAATGCCTTCTTGTCATTTATCAGCAAAGATAATAATTTATTTGAACACAGAGAATCAGTTCAGTTTCCCTTAACACAGTGCGAATTAATAACCTGCAGTTACATCACTTGTTATTTTTCATTACAAATCCCTTTTTTCAGTTACTTATAGTTTTGTCAAAATCACTCTTACCAGTGTGTACTAAACTAATTTACAGTGCACAGAAAGGGATGTTTATCAGGCAGATCTCTTTCCCTAGCAAAGAAGAATTGTGTTTTAAAAGTTTGTGCTTAAATATGAGACTCAGGAAGTTATGTGCGTGAAATATAACAAATTTCATGCATACACATAAAAAATACACAATAGTTGCAAAGATGCAAATATAAATCTTTCAATAATCTAGCTTTTCTTTAGGAGGTGTGAATTTTGTAGTGGTAATTAAGAGGTGATTATTTTAAGACAGGAAGAGTAATGAATGCTATTTTCAGTGTCCTTTGTTGGTGTAGGGTCAGGGTTCCCAGCTATGGAAAGCGTGTAAATAAAGGCATGAAACCCTCTTCAAAGTGACTTGTAAAAGCTGTCTAAGCAGGTAAGTGCTATCTTTTACTAAGTTTTAAAACCTTTGATACAAGCCATGTAGGCTGAGCTAAAATCTTTTCAGTTGAGAATTGTGGCTTTTTGCTGTCTTCTGAATCCATAAAGAGTTTGACTATGAGCTTCTGACTCTGAAAATTCCTGGTAGATTGTCAAGTAGTGCAGGTAAAATAGAGAAACAACTTTTTTTTCCTGTGGCAAACTTTTTTTTTTGTTAGCAAAGCTAAAATGGCAAAACTGCCACAAAATATTTCATAGCTAAAGATATAAAGTGATGAACACTTTCCTAACAAATCTACTCTCTCCTTCAGCTTTAATCCCTTCTTTCAAGAATGTTTTCAAAGATGCTTTTCAAGGAGAGCTTCCCCAGTATGGGTGCAGAGGTGGAAGGCTGACCACATACCTGACTGACAATTCTTAACAAGCTCAGATAAAGGGTGAGCTCTTACCATCTTGATCTGTAAAACAGACTTAGTAGTAGCCCAATAGGTATTTTGTAAAAAAGCCTATGCATAGCAGCAGATAACTTCTTTTCAATTTTTAGTGTTGGGGATGCACTGATATTTCTAAGATCATTTGGAGATAACTGTTAATAGCTGCATGCATAAAGAAGGTCTGTAATCCGTCAAAGGGATGCATGAAGCCTAGCGGGATGCTCAGACTTACTGCTCTGTGTGATTGCAGAAGAAAGTCGTGAGGCTTGCACACTTCAAAAAGCAGGGCATTCAAAAGTTCAAGCAGCCCATGCAAATTCACCTTGCCTCTTCTGCTTGTTCATTACAGTGCATATAATTACTCAATCAGTTTAATTTCTTCAGGGCGTTTCCTTTAGCAGTTAAGAGATGTGATGATGTAAGTATGAATGAAGTTCTTAAATAACATTTATTGGTATTGAGCTTTTTAGCCAAATAGAAATGAAAGCTTTTTGGTTTATTGCTGCTGCCTTGCCTTTACAATCCATGTCTTTTTTTTTTTTTGACCGTGATCTTGTCTAGTAAAGATTTCTTAGTCTATCAAAGCAAGCCTCTGTTCTGAAATGTACATAATTTACCCTTGTATTGATCTATAGGTAGCATTTTTACATGCTGCCATAGCTGAAAGGAAAATTACATGTGAACAGTACCGTGTCTGCCAATATTTAAATGCAATCTATTAAAAAGGTTTTATTTCCAGACAGAGAAGAAACACATTTTTTCTTACAAATACAGAGCTAAGCAGGGATGGAGTCACATATCGGTTTAAACCTGGCATAGTTTGAGCCCTGTCTGGAGTGTACGAGGTGAGGTGCAGATACAATAATCAGGATTATTATAGCTTTAAGTTCATGAGAATCAGCTTTTTCTTTGTGTTATGGAGGCTGAGATACATATAGTGGTTAGAGCAGTGATGTCCTGCAATGGCTGATGTAATATGCCCTTTATCTTGTCTAAGGCTTTAGCAGTTTCAATTAAGCCTTTGTATTATTATTGTTGTTGTTATTGAATAATAGTAATAATCAGTTTTCTGTGGGTTTAGTGAAAACACCCAGCCTCATTTAATACACAGACCAACCTTTGTTTCACTTTTGTTTCAGTGCTGTCAATCCACAGGTAGAAGTGTGCTGGATTTGAAGACTGAGGTCTCTTTTCTCTAACAAACTAAAATTAAAAAATTAATCCATTATTAAATGTGACCTCAGAAAGAGGGAATGTGCTGCACTGCCTTTATCCATATAGAGTCAGGTAGTTTCAGTGTGATGGCTTCAAATAGGTGCTTTTGGGCATTTACATGTCTTGGAAGAGCAAGAAATCAATTATCAATATTGTAAAGCGTTTTATGATAAGGTGAAATAGTCTAAAAAAATTTATAGTGATCAAATAGATTTTAAGTGTAAGTGGCAGGTGAAATCTGATAGATTTGCACATAGTAATTGCCTCCGGCACTAGCTATTGCTGGCTAACCAGTTAGTAAAGACGTTCAGTAATGTCAACTCTTTGAATACAAGCTATATTAAAATACTTGAATTTATGCTCATGAACTATTCTTTTCCCCTGCAGACTGAGACAATTTACTTCCAATGTCCTTATCACTGAACTGTCAGGTTTTGATGAGACTACAGCACTTTCAGGTCCATTTTTTTTATTCATTGAGTAATTATGTTGTTTTTTTCCTGTCTCCCAAAACAGAGAAATGCTAAAGCCAGTGGTGAACTGGAATGTAACAGGGAATAAGAAATAAGGCAGAACATTTTGAAAACGCTGGCATTTATATTTATGAAAAACTATTTTAGAGGAAAAAGGAAATGGTTCATAATTAAAGCAAAGAATTAGGGGTCAGGCATGGTCTTTATTTCCAGCTCTTGCAGAAGCTATAGGAAATCATTTAACCGTTTTGTGTGTCTTTGTTTCCATGTCTGTAAAACAGCATGATAAAGATGTACAGGAAAGCTAAGCTAATTCAAGGCTGCAAAATGTTAAGAGTGCTGTGGATATGTCAGGTGGAAACAACTGAAATGTATTTCAATATGATAATTTAACTTATTTAAATTAACTTTTTTACCATGCTAATTAATTTTTTACCTAAACTATAAAGCACACTCTTGAGTGTCTTGTGTATCAGTGATAACTTATAAAAAAAAGGTGGAAGAGCTAGAAATTAATCTCGTTTTCAAGTTGTACAACAGAGGCCATTGATAGTCTCTCTTGAGTTTATTCCAGCTCTGAAATAATTTTGCATTTTTACAAGGAATATGCAACAACAATAATTCTCAGACATTATCTAAAGAAAAGAAATGAGCATAGGTTTTCAAATAAAGCAAATTCTGGAAATCCTGATTAATTGACCTCAAAAAGCTTACTGGGAAACCCTTGATTTCAACTAACTTGCACAGGTTTTTGATGCATAGTCTGTCCATTCCTGACCATTCTACCTATTTGATTTAGGAAGTGCTTTTGCAGTTCTCCAGAGATCCTGTTGTTTGGGGGAAGAGAGAACTGAAGTTCTTTGGAGGTAGTTTGGTTGAGATAGTTGTAACAAAGTGTTTGGGTTTGAAATTTCACATTTGGTTTAATTGATTTGATTTCAGATTAGTCTGTGAGGTGCAAAGTAACTATTCTTCAACAGAACTGTCTTCAATAAAACAATTTTTCTATTGAAAAACAACTTCATGTTTTAAAATACCCATCCCATTAAGACTGAGCATTCTGCTAGGTTTTATTTACTCTGGATTAGAAGATTTATTGTCCTGTGGTGAAATATTTAAGAGACAGCCTGTGCAAATGAAACAAACAGCTAAAAATAATGGAATAATGAATTAATGAGATGCATGTTACTTACTAAAGTATCTCTGAAGTTTTATTGCCTTAGTGAAAAGAAAATAAAATCCTGTGTATATTTTCCTGGTCGAAAATCAGCCAGTAGGAAGAGACTGTCTTTGCCATGAGTAACCTCCAAGGGAGCAAACACAGTGAGAAATATCTGAAGCCAAATCAGTGCCTTCATCTAAGAAAAAATACTGACAGTATCACAATTAATCTTCTGATTAAATAAGTTTTTATTGAGTTAGACAGATGATACTGTATATTTGAAAATTTTATCCCTAACTTAATCATAGAATCGTAGATCTCCTGATCCAAGATTTCTCTGTGGATGAAGCATTCTACAGACAGATAGGAACAGCCTCACGCTCACAGGCCCTTGTCCTCATGGGGGACTTCAACCGCCCTGATATCTGTTGGAGGGATGGTACAGCCTGGCACAAGCAATCCAGGAGGTTTCTCGATTATGTGAAAGACAACTTCCTTCTGCAAGTAACAGAGGAGCCGGCAAGGAGAGGTGCCATGCTTGACCTCGTGCTCACCAACAGGGAAGGGCTGGTTGGAAATGTGACGCTCCAGGGCAGCCTTGGTTGCAGCGATCATGAGATGGTCGAATTCGAGATCCTCAGGACAATGAGAAGAGCGTGCAGCAAGCTCACTGCCCTGGACTTCAAGAGAGCAGACTTTGGCCTCTTCAGGAACCTGCTTAGTAAGGTTCCATGGGATGTAGCCCTAGAGGGCAGGGGGGCCTGAGACTGTTGGTTGATATTCAAGGATCTCCTACTACAAGCTTAGGAGTGTTGCATCCTAACTAGAAGGAAGTGCAGCAGGAGGGCCAGGAGACCTGCTTGGATGCATAAGGAGATGCTGAGGAAACTTCAGAGGAAAAAAGAGGCTTATAAAAGGTGGAAGCAAGGGCAGGTGGCCTGGGAAGAGTACAGGGATGTTGTCTGGGAAGCTAGGGACCAGGTTAGGAAAGCTAAGTCCCAGTTAGAATTAAACTTGGCTAGGGATGTGAAAGGTAACAGGAAGGCATTCTATAGGTACATAGCAAATAAAAGAGACGAAGGACAACGTGGGCCCCCTCCGGAAGCTATGAAGAGAACTGGCTACCCTGGATTTGGAGAAGGCTGAGGTTCTTAATGACTTCTTTGCCTCAGTCTTCACTGGCAAATGC
>WYDI02033548.1:0-64480 GCA_009867235.2 Psittacus erithacus | reverse complement strand
TGAAAGTCAAAAACACAGCACTGCACCAGCTACTAAGAAGGAGAAAAATGACTGCTACTGCTGAACCCAGGACATCTAGATAAACATTAAAGCCATAATGAGTTCCGCAAAGCTGATCATGAGTTCTGCCTTTATATAAACCAAGTCAGGGATAATGCGCAACTACTTTAATAGCCTTGCCTTTTCTAGCTGTGTTTTTCCCTCAGTTGACAAATTATGGACTTCAGATTTCTGGGTTTACTGTTGTCTGCTTTCTTCCCTTTTATTAACCCCAGGCAAGTGATTTAGGACAATTAGGCCTTATAACACATATTTATTCTTGATTCTCACCTGTCATTTTGTGGCCTCTACTTGAGTCATTCTCAAAGGTACAAAAAGCCTTAGTGTAGAGATATTACAGCTTGAGAGTGTATCTCTGGAGCCATTAAGTTAGCTTCTCAGATTGCACAGAAACTCATAGTGGTAATAGATATTTCAACAGTAAGCCATGGAAAGAGCATCTCACCACCATTTAGTTTTCTTTGTACCACTCTGGAAGTAAAAATAGGGCTTGAAACTGAACCCTGGAAACAAGTGGGTTTCCTTCAGGCCAGTGTATTCAGGATAACATAAAGCATAGGAGGCATATGAGCATTGACCAGAAGTAACAGTGCCAGGTGGGGATAACCCACACCAGCAAAGCAGTACTAGTGGTGATAAAACCAGACTCATGCTGATCATCTCTGAGGCTGCTCTGAGCTGTGCCAAAGCCTGGCAGCTTAAGACCAGATTTGCAGGGCTGGAAGAGGGAATGGCTCTGTGCAGGTAGGTTGAGATTCATGGCAGCACCTTGGTGTGCGAGCCTTTGGCTGTTTTTCTGTTTATAATCTCTCTTAAGCCCCAGGCAGTATCTTATGCATTGTCTTTCACAAACGTTTTTAAACTCAGGTGCTGTTGAAAGTGCATAGATTTAGGGAATTCTGCAAATCAAGGTCTGTGGCATTGACCTGGTAACATACTCCTTTCTTACACCCTGATGTAATGGGATGATTCAATTCCTTTTCCTCTTAGATGGGGTCATGTCGGTGAAGAGTTTCCCATGTAACCACAGATTGATTGATTGATTGACTTTTAATACTATGGTAAATGTGTTCTCTTCTCATGGGCATAGATCAAAAGTGGTGTTAATGGAGCAATAATAGTGCAACACTGAGTTAGAGAAAAGAAGACTAGGGTTTATGTCAGCCTCCTAACTCACTGGTGGAATTGCAAATGGGCAGGTGACACAGGAAGCTGAGATCGATGTTGCAAATCTAAACTGCTGACATTCTCTTTGATTTCTGCTTCATGACTGCAAGTGTTTGCTCAGGAAAAGTTGCTCTTACTAACCATATCTTTCTTAAAAAAAAAAAAAAAAGGTAGCAGACATTTTAAATGTGCTTCTCACTTGACTTAAATGTTACAGTGGAAACATTCATATGTGTCATTACTGCAAAATGCAAAGAAAAATGTCAAGGCTAAGTCATTGCTGTCATTTATTTGGCCCTGGGCTGATTTTGATGTGAGAGGTGCCAGCAATGGATGTTGTAATATTCCTGTTACAAGTTTGAGAAGATTTATTTATCACAGAGCTTGGGACATATAAACCTTGTGTATCCCTCTAAATGCCTTAGAAACTGTTAAACTTTCACCTCAAGCTTATCTTTGATCAGAAATCAATGGACATAATTCTTACATTGTTATTTCTCCACTTGAATTTTTTTTTTTTTTAATGCAGTCCTTTTGGAAGGGGTAATTTATTAAAAATCACTATTTGAGAAACCTACTGAACATCATGGGTTACCATTCACCTGCAAACTTCAGATCCTGCAGTCTTTTCCATGGGCTTCTCCCTCTCCCTTATCTTCTAATTGCTCTTCCTGATTACTTTGTTAGATGATGCTTACAGGAAGTTAAATGTTCAACTTCATGTTAAAGAGGAGAGATGTGCAGCGGTGTTTTCTCTCCTTTAGTCTGACATATCTTACGTTCCTTTTTTCCCTTGACTGTTACATTTTGTGTCATGAACTTACATGGAGAAGTACAGTTATGCAAATATAAGTAAATTACCCCTCATTAAGCCCTGCATAGATGATGCTGAATTTTACTGTTAGTTCTGAAGATTTAAAGTTAGTTTCAGCATGTTTACACTGCACTTCATCTGATTGGCTGTAAGCCTGAAAAATATTGTTGGGGTTTGGTTATATTCCTGTGAGGCAAAACCAAGATTGGGTATCATTACAGCATTCGTGACAGTATATCTAAATTAAAGCACCAAACCGAACACCATGCACCTAGCAAAGTCAGAAATAAAGCTACACTTAAGTTGAGATATTTTAAGGTAAGGACCAACCAGAGAAGATACAAATAACCTTAACTGCCCAGGGTGCCACTGTGCATTGGAGGCTTCAGCCAAATTATCTTAAGGTGTTACTGGAGACTCAGTGTATTATTTTAGCTATGTTTATGTAACTCTGGCAGTGTTGCAGAGCAGAGTTGAATTTGCTCAGCTCCTAACAGAGTCGCTTGTTATCTTCACTATAGTGCTGGTGTATTTTCCCATAGGGAGAGTTTGCTGACCAGGATCCCAGTGTGTGTTGAGCCTCAACTCTGACCTGTGTCCATCCATAAGTCTCATGCCAATGTTATGAAGAGTAGCAATATCCAGACACTGCACTACCACTGTGCAAAACAGACATATTTGGAGTGCTCAGGTGGCTTTTACCTCCTCTAAGTTTGTAACTTCACATTATACCATAGTGGGAAGTTGGCTGGGAATCCAGTGATCCAGTTCAGCAAGTGCAATTAGAGGTTTGCTCAGGACATTTAAAGACAGGACATTTGGTAAGACGCTTTACGTCTTATCAATCCTTTGTGAAATGGCACCTTCAGGAGTCTACAAATGCTTGTGTCTCTGAGATGAAGATGTGTGAATATTGTTAACAATGACAATCACGCTGTTCGGTAAAATAGACAGGAGAAATGTTACAACAAGAAATAGTCTTGAACCATTTTGTCAGCTCCCTGGGTGGAGGGTAGACATTATTGGATGAATCAAAAAAAGATGTACATATCTGGTTCACACTGAAATATGTAAGTCGTGCACCAATTGTACTTCTGTTTGCTTTCTCTTCACTGGAGCAAGGACATTGGAGTATATTTTATTTCATTTGGTGCTTGATGATCATTCAAATTCTGTGCAAAGAACAGGAATTCCACTGTGACCGAGTCTTACATTTCTGTTGTTCTTGTTGTTTTTTTTGTGTCCCAAATTTGGAGGAAATGACAGTGATAAGATTAAGTCCAGGACACATTATACAACTGCTGATCTGTCTGCTGGTGAATTTAAGGTGCATGCTGCTTGTACATTGTGGTCCCCTCTCCCTGACTAAACATTTACAACTAGTAGAGCAGCTGATGCACAGCATGAAGTTATATGTCACTTGTATATGGATGATACCTAGCAGCAAATAGTTTTCATGTCCATGATAAAACGTTTCACCTGAGAACCTGAGAACAGAGAAATCAATGGCTGAAGGAAGACAGATCTCTGAAGTTAAATGTAGGTTATATTAATGGGAGAAAAAGGAAATTATTGGATTCCTACAAAACATTTCCACCATTATTGAAAGAATCTGTCCCTATATTTCTGAGTTTTGCTATAGCGACATTTTTCAGGACCATGCATTAAAACAGCTCTTAGAAACTTTTCTCCCATCTCTCCCTCTCTTCCTTTTGCCTCTCTGTGACTCGCAGACCTCATCCCAATAGGTGACATAATTAAAGCCAATTAATTTACTAGCTGTAGAATGTTGTACCTGAGAATGAACTGAGAGTTACTGAGAAAGGATAAAGTTCTTGGCCGGCTTGGGGAAAAAAAAGTCCACTTGTTTCATCCTAAATTCTAAGTCATGACATTTGTTTCCCTTTTGAAACCTCAGTTAAGATTGAAGCTCCAGATCTTGCATTTTTAATGCGTTCAGTTCATTGGGACCTTATTTAACTCAGAGACCTCCTTTCTGAGATGTTGATAGAACATGATAAGTGCACTCTACAGGAACAAGAGATCAGTCAACAAAGCGCATGAGCTGGCAGAAGCCATGAGCTTGGCCTCTATGGCACCAGACAGCTGCCTGCAAAGCCCATGCTCATGAGGACTCCAGGTGATAGAGACTTACCTTTTTTTTTCCCAGGAAAGTCATAAATATAAACTTGCATCATAGTTTTCTTGTGTTAAACGATACATGAAAAGCCATCTGTATTCTCATGGAAATTCAGAAGGAGAGGCATTTTACCTCTACATAGCCTTTTTGGAAGGTGTTCAGCTCCTGAAGCAGGGAGATTTTACAGTGTATGGAGCTGTGATTTGAAAGGCTGGCTTGTTTTTTTCTTTCTGTTTAGAAGGTGATGTGTGGCTCTATTTTGTGGAGTTATGGCTGTAAACTAACATTTTAAAACTGTGGTGAGGGGGATATGGGATGTTTAATGGCTAAATAAATGGATTTACACTAGCAGCTGAATAACTGAACTTCCTGAAAAAGGAAAAAAAAGAGGGAGAGAGAGAGAGAAAAAAGAAAGGCAGGAATGTAATGTAATACTAGTTAGAACTACATGCAAGCGTCCAAAGCATAACAATCATGCATTTCCGCATTACTGATCTTGCTTGAATGAAGAGCTGATCAAAGGGAGTATTTAAAAAGTATTTAAAAATACTCTTCATAAAAGCACAAATCCGGGTTTAAAAAAATTACATCTCAGTGTAAAAATGCTCACGTGTTTGTGATTCCTCTGCTCCAAAACAAATGTGTTTTTTAATTTCACCCCATGGAGGGAGGCACCATCAATGTTTAGCACAGCAGCCAGAGTGAGCTGGTTTCCCATTGCCATGTTAGAAGGACAAGTATATTCCCTTCCAAATTCCAGTGTTTTTCTGCTTATGCTGTCTTCACCGCAGCTCTCACAATTTCTGGCAAAAAGTTTCAGACATAGTACTTCTCTCTGACTAAGTGAAAACAGCTATGTAGCACAAGACACAGAAAGCAATTGAGGAGTCTGCACAAGGCTCCTGTACCAGACAGTATTGAAAGCAAAATTTTCTCTTCACAGACGCCCCAGGAAGGCTTCTATCCTGCTCAGGGCACAACAGCCTGTGTTACTGCAGGCTGGATAGTGCTGCTGTGCCAAAGAGGAGCATCCTCCTTAAAGCAGTCGCTGCTCCTGCCTGCTTAGCCCTCCATAGCCTCCTTCATGCAACTCCAGTTTCCTTCCTTCCTCTGCAAGCCAAGAGGCAGCTTGAATTTTTTACTTGAGGGTTTTTATTTAAAGGCTAAACAAGACTTCACCCAAGCAGATAAATCATGACTTGTGTCTAGAGAGACTCTGCAATTAATTGCAGACTCTAAGGGATATGACCAGAGTTGGCTCTGACTGGAGAGAACAATGTGTGCTTCATTGTATATCTTGAATTTATTCCTGCAAGAATAAAACTTAGTTGTTCTTGGAACAGTTGGACCTAAGAGATATGTTTCAGCAAAGATGCTCACTCTGGATGAGCCAGAAGGTTGAGCTGTCTTTCTCCAAAGAGAGAGGCTAGCTCACTACTGAACCCATTGACATTTTCTCTGAGTCATTTTCTGTTCCTTGTAAATGGCTTTGCTAATTGGAATGTTTTGTTCAGTGGTTTTCCCTACTCAAGCTCTTACTTTGAAAAGTTCACTAAATACTCCACATTTTTGCTACATTATAAATCTGTAATAATTTGCATATTGACTCATGGGCCTTTTAAGAAATATGCATCTGTGGCTCAGAATTGTTGCTATTTGCCTATTTAATAGCCAGTTTTGCGGTGGAGTGCAATATTTGTATGCTTCTCTTGTTTTTAGGTGTGTGTGGCTTGACCACTGATTTCTATAAGCAAGAAAGTCCTGGTTTTCAGGTGTAATCATTCTGAATACAGCAATGAAATCTTAATGACTTGCAGAGAAGATAAAAATACTGAAACCATGGCAACCTCCAAAATTCCAAGCTGATGCCCAACTTTGCTCTGTTGAGAAATGCAACCTGTTCACTATGCAGAAACGAACCTAAAGCAGATGTAACCTACAAGTGGAGGAATCGGCTCAAAACAAACTAGAAAATTCAGATGCTCTGCCCATTTTCTCAGCTGACAAGTGATTTCACAGGTAGCCTATTCTCCTCTATTCATGCCTTTCCTAGAACCAGTATTACACAATTTCCTTTTCTTTCTGAGTGTTGCAACAAGTTTTTGTACCCTCCACTTCTTTATCGATGCATTTAAGTAGAAAGATACTTTTACAGATCTAGTGGCTCTTTTTTTTGTTAGATTCTGCGCAACATTCTGTGGAGATAAATTCAGCCAGAAATATAAAAGTGCCTGACTTGATAAAATCATCATGTTTCTAGGGAGAATATGCAGTTACACATATTCTTAAGGTTCATAAGTTCAGCTTAGGTAGATGACAAACACTTTTGTGTGGTTTAGAATTTGTATATCAACTCTGGTATGTTCAGAAGGTGAATTTCCAGGCACAAGATTAACCACAATTCACAAGTATGAAGATCAAGTGAGGGATAAATATCTGTAGAAGTGTAAAAAGAGGAGCCTCTTTCAGAAATACCAGATTATAAATAAGTTTTAACCATGTACAAATTGTTGGTTGCCCTTGTTCCAGTGCTTCCTCCTCCTTTTCAGCATCATGTGAGACAGGTATAGTCTCTGAAAACAGCAAAATGCAGAGTGCATTAGTGTCATTTCACTGTTAATGTTGGAGGAATAATTGCCACTGAATCAAGTGCTAAAATGAATCCTACATTAAATGTTCACCTCCAAGGATGCCTGTTGATAGCTTCTGTCAAATAACCAGCAAGAGCCTGTCATTGGAAAACCGACATACAAAGTCAGAGTCCTCCTTCCCACTCTCTGCTGTTTATACTGGGGCTTGTAATCAGTGTGTTTATAAGGATGAATGCATTCTTTTACCGGATTTATTTATAAAATCAGTTCAGCATGTAATATATCATGCACTGAATGTTATGTGTTGCAAACCTGACTCTTTAAAAAGGGGCTCCTTCCAAGAGTCTTTCAGAAGACACAATAAAAAAACAGACCAGAATTTAACTTTTTCTTCTCCCCCATCTGCTCCCACCCCTACTATTTACACGTCTGGGGATGTGAAGAAGACTGAGTCCAAAACAGAAAGAGAAGAGGGAACTCTGGACACCCCAAGAGAGGTATGCTGAAGAAATAGCAGAAAGCCACATTTCTCTCCCCAGATCTGTTTAGCATTTGGATCATCCCCATGGTGGGACAGAGGAACTAACCCAGTGTATCAGCCTTGCGCTACTGAGGACTACATGTATGTATTCTCAGTTGCGCTTCATGAAGGCATGCCATACCATAGAAGTATAATTCTTATGCAAAAAAAGTGAGACTTGGTGCTTCAGAAGAACAAATGCAACAATTTTCAGTTTGGTCCAGCAATCTTCCATATGAACACTTGCATCACATTTCTTTTGTTCCACTGGTTCTGTATCTGCTCCAGGACCAGTCTGCTGTCATTTGATGATGTTTCCTGAAAATTTATCTGAAACCAAGAGGTGTTGATAGGACAACTGACACAGATTAAGTCAGGCAGTGCTCTTTCACACACTGTGCCTCGAAGGGACTGCTCAGGCCATGGGACTCAGTCGTTTCAGCCACCCAGGTAGTGACATTACACCCAGATGGGTCCACACGCCACTTGTACCATATCTCCAACACATGCCAAAGTCACTTCTTGCTATCTTGTAGTAAGCCTAAGACCTTTAATGTAGTGGGGCAACAAGGCAGAGATCACTTCCCCCTTACCTCAAGCAAAACCCATTCCTGCACAGGGACACCCATCCCACCCACCGTGGGGGCTATGAAACATGGTTTTGAAACACATTGACCATGTTTCAAAACCCCACACGTGGAGTGGGAGGATGCAGTGGTAACTGGGACTGCAGACAGGAACCAGGGCAGAAAAAGCCATCTTGGCTCCTGCTTACGGTCAGGGCTGCCAGACAGAGCCGTGGCAGTGGTGACACCCCTGCGCTCTGGCACTAAGAACCAGGTCAGGTGCTGGTGTCACTGGTGCAAGGCCATAAGGATGGTGTGGTTTGTCCCCAGGAGAAGAAATGGGTGCTGCAACACCATGGTGTGAGGTGGGGATTTAATGGGTCCAGAAGGCAGAGGGTTGGGGGTCCCCCTGATGGGTGCTACAGCTCTGGATGCCAAGGCAGCCCTAGGCACTGCAGGGTGCACAGGAAGGGAGGTTAATGGTGGGGCACAGAGCGGCAGCACCAGCTCCTGCATGTGGATGTGGAGCAGGAGGTGCCAGAGCTCCTGCAGAGAGAGCCCCAGCCACTGCATCAGTGCCTCATTCAGCATCTGCAATGGGGGTAGCAGCTCACTGGGGTCCTGGGGCTGTGCTGAGCCCCCCAGCTGCACCCACCGTGGCCATGTACCTCTGTGCGTGTCAGAGCGGGCTTTGGGGGGCAGGAGGAAGGCACTCCCAGCGCCCTGCCCACCAGGGATGAGTGCAGGCGATCACTGTCCTGGTTTCAGCAGTAGCAGTCATTTTTCTCCGTCTTAGTAGTTGGTGCAGTGCTGTGCGTTCGACTTTAGCCTGAAAGCAGTGCTGATAACACACCAGTGTTTTTAGTTGTTGCTAAGTAATAGTGACTCTGATCAAGGACTTTTCAGTCTCATGCTCTGCCAGTGAGGAGGGCATAGGAAGCCAGGAGGAAGCAGAGACAGGACACTGGACCCAAACTAGCCAAAGGGCTATTCCATACCACAGCATGTCATGCCCAGGATAGAAACTGGGGAGAGTCCAGTTCACTGCTTAGGTCGAGCTGGGTATTGGTCAGCCGGTGGTGAGCAGTTTTATTGTGCATCACGTGCGTTTATTGTCTTCCTTTTCCCCTTTTGATTTTATATTCTCTCCCCTTATTATTTCCCTTATCATTATTATTATTGGTGGTAGCAGCAGTGGTTTGTGTTATACCTTAGTTACTGGACTGTGCTTATCTCAACCCGTGGGATTTACATTCTTTCAATTCTCCTCCCCAGCGCTCCGGCAGTAGGGGGGAGGGGAAGACAGCAGGGGGAGTGAGCGAGCGACTGCGTGGTGCTGAGTTACCAGCTGGGCTTAAACTCTCTTTTGGAGTTACGATTTCCAGAATAATGGGTTGATTTGCCAAGGGCCACCAGGGCTAAAGTAAAGTGGCTCAGAAATTCAGGAGGTGACAAATAACAGTAAAACTTTCGATTTTGGTGTCTTGGTCACCAAGGGACTGTTCTTTTGAAATCCGTTACCCCTTGAAGATACTGTTAGTTTTCTTCAGATTCTGACTTGCAGAATTAAGACAGCTTGAGCTATGACTGAAGTTCCTTTTTATTTTAAAGAATGCAACCCACAGACTGCAAACAAAAGACAAGATGCGAATGGATGTCTCAAGACAGTTCTTTAAAAAGCTCTAGCTGATGTCCTCCTTATTTTTCTTGACTCAAAAAAGTTTAAATGGAGATCACTGGTAGAGTTGTGACTGACACTTCATGATCTTTGCTGCATTATTAGAAGTTTCTCAGCTCTCTATGTTTTCAGACAACACATAATCCATACCATTGCCATAAAAGATTCATTTTCCAAGCTATAACTGCTGAAGTTTCTGTCCATGAATACAAATAGAAAGTACTGTCTCTGCTGGGATTTGAGCAGTACCTTGCAGCTAGACAGTTCACTTTAAATTATGCTTGAGGATAAGTTATTTAGTAAACATAACTTTACCATTTACATAAAACTGGTTCAGTTACAATTGAATGTCAGTCTTGGCTGCAGGCCTCTGGTGAAATACTTTGTTAGAATTAGTGCTATCTTTTGAGCAAAACTGATTTTATTTATAGTGCAATTAATTCTCTGAATTCTCTAGAGATTTTTTGCAGTTTATCCCAGCAAGAAGGACATTAACAGCTGACCCTTTATATTTCATTTTAATAATCAACTTAGAGAAGAAGGTCCACTGAAAGCTAAATGTTGATGCATTTCACTTAGCATCATTAAATTACTTTGTTAGACTGTCGATGTATTATGAAACCAAACATCTCACAGACAGAGGTCTACCAAGAAACGGACTTTGTATATTACTATCACAATTAAGTTTATCATTTTTGGGTAGCTTGATGAATAGCTAGTAGGAGAACACTCAAAAATTCAGATAATATTTATGCTGCAGTAAAGCAACAAAAGTTTGAAAGCTATAATAGGAATCTGAGATTAGTTATGGAGATATGATTTTGCACCACAGATTGCTGTCATCTTCAAATTAGATCATTCACTAGGAATCAAGCTAATACACTGGATATAAGCGGCAAATAAGTCAATCAACACTAGTCAAAGAAGTTATGAAAACACTATGTACTCAAACATATGCTGCTTCAAAATTAAGTCACGGCTTCTACTGCTAAAGAAACATATGACAAAAGAAAATGCTGAATATCAGAACATTAACAAAATAGATACTTGGAAAATCAATACTTGCCTACAATAATGGCTCTCTTCTGGAGACGAAATAGCCATATATACAGAAGTAGTATGAAATAGCAGCAGAATATGATGTCATGGGGTCCAAGCCTGGAGCTGGCTTGCCTGGCTGTGGTGGCCTTCAGCTGCTGTGCTGCTGTGCTGCTGTGTCACTGAACCCCATTGGACACCTAATAATAGAGTAAAAAAAAGGAATATTTGAAGAATTATGAGTATGATACAAATATAGATACCGTTACGTAGATGATCTTAGATGATGCAAATGACTGCAAGTGAAACTGCATGATGATCGTGGAGCTGTATTAGAATAGTTTAGAGCAGCATTAGAATAAATGTTAAGAATAACTATTAGCTATTCAGAAAAAGGGTGCAATAATAAGAACTAGGAATTTAATTAAAAAACATAAAATGTGTCTAAAGAAACTTAAAACTGTGCTTTCTGGATAATAGCTGTTTTTTGAATACACATTTATAAAGGTTACTTTAAAATGTTTAACTTCTCTAGTAATATGGTAGCATGCTTGTCTATGCAGTGTTCTGGTTTGACTCTTAAAAGTAGGAAATCGTTTGTAAATACCTAAATAAATTAGCCACTTTGCACTTAACCACTGTTCAGCCTACATTTTACAGAATATTACAGAATATTCAGACTCAATCTCACCACGTGATAGAAAAGTCACTGATATTGTTATATCTAATAAATGGAATTGAGTAACTTAATGCTTAAAATCATTAAACAAATATTGCGCTTATATTGTATTCCAAAACACAAGCTGAGGGAGAATTCATTGACAATGCGATGAGTACATAGGAGTACCCTGAGTTGTGTAACACAAACATGATCTTGATCCAAACCCCACTAGCATGGTGGAGTCTCCTCAATATCTGTAATGGCTTTTGAATAAGGCTTCTATTGATTTTATATTAAATATAAGGAAAGCATTCCTCCCAAAGCCTAAGGAGAAGCAGTCTGAATATTTTATTTGCAAAGGATCAGTTTAAGAAGAGCCAATCACCTTTTCTATTTTATAGAGATGTCAATGGTAAAAGTTTTAGGGTGAATTCAAATTAAATCCTTGAAAACTTTGAAATTGTTGAAGTGCAAACCAGAGAATACTACGAGCAATTCCATGTGACTAATTTTTGAAAAACTAATAAAATCCAAATCTCAAATACTTAGCTATGTAGCTGAGCTTTATTTTATTGCATAATTTATCACCCCCCTGTCCTAGGTGAATAGAAATAAGAATGTTTGTTTTGTAGGTGTCATTTGAGCTGCATTTAAATAGCAGCTCTACTCCACAGAGTTCATTAGTTCAGTACATATCTCTTCTCTCACCACTTATATAGGTGCAACACCACAAAACAGACTTCTGTAATTTTATAAGTAGCTTTTCTGTTGAGGCAAGTAAAGATAACGAGCTGCATATCTGAATGTGTATGTGGCAATATATAAAAATTAATACTTCTGTTAGTGTTAATAGAGCTTTTATGCATGTTTTACAGCAATGTAATCACTGAGCCTAAAGGTCCATATCTTTAAAATTGTAGTCAATTGTCAACAATTTTTTATTGCATAGAAAAATGCTTGAGGTCAATTCATGAACAACTACAATAACTTTTGCCAAATATGTATTGGAAGGTGCTTAAATTTTTAAGTTGAGTGGTTCCACACTGACAAAATTATCAAACAGGACATGTTTTAGTGGTTAGAAAATAATCTCTTGTAGCTGAATATTTATGATACATCATTATTGTGAAAGCACGCTCTAAACATACTGAAAAAGATGTAAAGCCATATTTTTTCATTCATTATTTTGGTGTAGTGCTTTGGGGAAAGTATCTTCCTTCCCTCAGGAGCAGGGGATGTCTTCAAAAGCTGTAAATACTTGACGAACAATGTGGGAAAGCTGCTCATGTTAAAGCCAATCTGGGAGAAGAGCTCCCTGATTAAGATGCAGATCTGATGTGCAGTGAAATCTGTTCTTTGACACATTTTCAGCTTGTAAGGTTCATGCTGCTGTCATTGAAAGCTTAATAATGTTGAGCCATGGTGCCATATTTATGTATTGGTTAAAGGTGTCTTGAGAAGTAAGTTTATAAAATCATGTTAAAACAATGCAAAGATTGGGTTTTCTTGGATCAGTTATTAGCAGGAGAATATGATCTGTATATGATTATACACAGTTCTGTGATGTTTGAGGCTTTCCTTGGTGCCCAGCTGTCTTGTGTTTTCTACCTTTTTAAATTCAGGACACCTGCTGTGATCATCTCTTTTTTTAATTTTTACAATGCAAGACAAAGAATACTTCTCTCCATTACTTTCAAGATACAGGGTAATAGAATTTGCCATAGAAATTGCCTGCCATGAGAGTAATTAATTATGTTAGTTACCTACAATCACTCTGATTTGTTTGTTGTTCTTGACATCCGTAATGAGCACGTACACTGACAGCTCTGAGAATTTCCGCTGAGAAATACATCATACAATCTGTTTAGTCCAAGGGCTGTGCTGCTGGATGTGCCAGTCATGTTAGGAATGATGAAAACAGACTGACATTATGCAAGACTTGGACTCTTGCCACGCTGTTGCCTCCACCTACAGTAGATGTGTGGATACGTATTGTCACCCAAAGGCTTCCCATAAGGCTGTGCCACCTGACAGATACCGTAGTGAGGAAGATTGTGTGTTTTAGCCGATTGTCAAACAGTCTACAGAGTTCCTCCTTTGAGTCAACACTGGGGCAAGGAGACATTCCTTTACTTCTTGGTGTGCTTCTGTGACTCTACACACGAGCTCTTGATCAGAAAGAGACTGACTGTCACTTGGTGCTGACTTTTGTAGGCACATAGGAATGGGGCACTGCACCTACAGTGAGAGCAGCTGGAAGCTCAGCTCCTGCCTCCTTTGGTGTCCCAGGAATGAGCTCACCCCTCCTTGCTTATAGGACTGCTTGTCTATGTCAGGAGATAGAAAATGAAGCATTTTACCTAAAGGTTAGTGAAGTTGGAACCTCTGTCTCCCTTCGGTCACAAAGCCATGCTCATCATTCAATTTCATATTTTCCCAGTGATGTGTGGCTATCATATGCAATGGAAATTTCTATTAACAGCTTCCTCCGTTCCCCAGTCCTGTTCTTGCACAAAGACCAGTCAAGTAATACAGCATCTAGTCCCAGTGTGCTCATGCCTTCTGTATTTGGAATAAACTTGTCAATTATTATGTAATCCAGAATTCATCTGAGCAGCAGTGATACTTCAGTCTCCCACCAGAGGAATGGCTCTTGAATCTCCTATGAATCTCAACAAGATGACTGATGCCTGACATTTTTTCCTGTGCTTGGTATGCCTCTTTAGGTGACAGAGTAGCCAAAGAGATTATCCAAAGCAAGCTTAAATGCATGCATGCCTTAAAATCGTATGAAATAGAGGAGACAGCTGTTCTGAGCTGACCTAAGTACAACACAGACTTCCCACATTCATTTCTTGATGCTACAATTATCTCCCTTCCACAACACATCCTCATGTGAGTATTACGTGTATTGGTTGAATGTAAGTGCAACAGCTTCACCTACTGTGTAAAGGAGTAAAACCAACCCATCAAGAACAAAAGATGAAAGAATTGTGTATAATACAAAAGACAGTTGGGACCCAGCCTAGATCTTGCCTTGTAGAAAGCCAAGTCCTGTTTCAGTCAACCTCAGCCAAAGCCAAGTGTATTCCAGCTGGGTCTCCTCTTCTTCCTGGGAGTTAATGCTACACTTCCACTGGCATTTTGTGAAAAAAGCTCTCGAAAGAGCAGCACTTTAGAACAGCAGTCCTCCCAACACAGCGAGATAGAGGACAAGAACAGTGAGAGAGAAATAATAGATTCTTATAAACAGAAAATCTGAATGAATTCAGTAGAATTTATGTTCTCATGTCTTACAGTTCCTTTTGAAAATTGTTTCCACTTAAAGTGAAATTAATCCCTGCAAACTATTTATCTTGAGAGGCAATACATCTCATCTAAGATAGATAACCTTTCTATGATGCAATGAACTGTCTCCTTGAGAAACATTAAGTTAAAGTAGATGCTAACCTAAATTTTTGTGAAATTAATCGAGAAGTGACCTGCCCATGGCCACACTTTATCTGAGCAGGGAACAGAATTCCAACTCTGTTAAAAATCAGTGTGTACTCCTCTGACATTTACTCTCCCACAGGAAGATACAGCAATACTTTTTAAAGTATGAAGTTATGGGATATTTCCTCTCCTCAACCTTCAGCTCATTATGTGTTCATGCTGCATGATTTCATAATAATTAACTTTCCAGATTTCATTTGGATAAACTTCATCTCATTACAGAATGAACACATTCTAAATCTGGAAACAAAACCCTGAAATAAACTCTATTTGGAAAGTATCACAGTTAGCACAGGCTGATTTCTTAGTTAAAAATACTTTTTCATTTACATGTGAGTGGATGTGCAAGGAGTACCTTGTGCGTTTCTCAGATCCTTCCTTGGACTTCTGATGTTTCTTAGGACTGCATGTAATGGGCTAGTTCCTTTTATATTTGAAACTCAAGGAGCTCTACATGTTTGCTGTATTATGTTACCATTGACCTTTCTCAGAATGAAATCCCTCAGTAATTTTTTTTACAATGTTCTATAAATCTCAGAATATGCATGCACGTGTATTTATGTGTGTGCGTGTAACACTGGCCTTCTTAGCACATCGTAAATGTTCCTGGCAGTGACAGCAGTTTGCAAGCTTCATCCCAAATTACATTACCAATGAGCACCTTCTCTGAAAGAGCTCATTTCTTGCAGACTTCTTGCAGTCTTTTTCGGAGCATTTGTTGAACTTTCTAACTATAGAGATTCCACTGCAAACATAGACGAAAGCTCAAAACTAAGCACATACATATGTTCAAATTTCAAGCCATGGAATCACATTAATTAAACAGATGTTCTTAAACAATTTCATTACAATTCATGATATAAGTTTTCTGATGGGCACAAGGACTTTGCAAAGTGTGCAAATAGGCAAATTTGAGATTTAAATAAGCAAGTCACTGACATTACTTACAAACAAGACAGAGAGAATAATTTGAACTGGACCTGCAGCAGGTGAGGCAGACCAAGATCTGAATATATGTGCATGAAAGTCTGGAGATGGAGAGAAACTGTGGAAAGCTCATTATTCAGATCATTCAGTTTTGTGAATCTGAAAGTTAATTATAAAATTTAATTTTTGACTAACAAGGAAGAATGAATGTTTTAACATATGGTGCCAGATGTTATTGAAGAAAAGAAAAAAGAGGAACTGAACTGAAGCTTTCTGCTATTTATCCAAAGATGTTATCATTTTCTTCTGAACATTTAATTAATTTCGACAATATTTTTTAATTATTTTTTAAGAAAGCAGCATTTGAATTGATTCCCTGCCCAAGATAAAGCTGTCAATCTTCTCTGGAGGAGGAGGAAATGTTCTGATCTGGTTTTATGAACTGCATGGTTCCACAGCTGGAAATTCTGACATGTTCAACAGAAATGACTACTTACCAGTTTCTTGAAATAAGTCCAAAGGAGATGCCAAATGTTAAACTCCTTTCTCATTCAATTTTTCCAATAACTTTGGCAATAGCAGCTTTTGAATTAACAGGTACAAATCAAGAAATTTCTCCCAAAATATAGTTAGTTTTGTTGCATCTTTTAATGAATATTAAACAATGTACATGCTAAAGGCCTAGACTTTATCCTGCAATGAGGTTTGTTCTGTTAGTCTAAAGTTTTTATATCATCCCCTCTGACTATCTTAGTCCTTCCTAAGTGTGTTTGTGTATTGAGATCCTTAATAAGCTTAGACATACCATCACTCCTTCCCTTAACAAAGCAGGGTACATTGAAGACATTGCTTTATATAGAATTGAAGAAAAATTCAGACAAATGCTCATAGCATGAGGGGCTTGCTGCATTACAGACATAAATGTAGTTCAGTGCCTCAGTTCTTTGTAGACCACGTGCTGGAAGAGCACCAAGCACATGGTTCATGACCTAGTTAGACTTACTTAGAAACAGGGTTTTCTTTTCCTACTTAGAAAACCAGTTGTTTCAGCTGCTTTTCTATTCCTCTAGCAAGCTGAGGATGACACTGGGTTTTAACTGGTGGTGCTACTCAGGGTTCACAGTCTGCTTGTCACTCCGGTCATTGGTCTAGTTGCCTCCGAGCACTTACCCACCCAGAAGGAGACAGTGGGGAAAGACAGAGAAATTATGTAAATGAAATTTGAAGCCAGACTAGGGAACAAAGGACTAGCAGCAACATTAAGCCTGTGTCTAGGGAGTTTCTCAGAAGTCAGCATGGACATGATGCTATCTCCTGGCTCACAACTAATCTAGCTAAATCACCTTTAAAGTCCTTTTGTTCCAGGGAAATTTTCTCTTATCCAAAGAAAATTCCCGTGTTTTGGTTGAAGACTGATGTCAGATGGAGGTTGAGATTCACGTTGACAAAAGCTTCTTGTGATGGTGATGACTCTGTCTGTTCCCCAGCTAAATAAGCTGCCAAGCTCTTTTTGAAACAAGAAGAGTTTAAAGGAGCCTGTCATGGTTTAAGCCTAGCTGGTAACTCAGAACCATGAAGCCATTTGCACACACCTCCTTCTTCCCCCACCTCCTCCAGGTGGGATGGGAAGGAGAATCAAAAGAACGTGAACCCCACAGGTTGAGATAAGAATAGTCCAATAACTAAAGTATAATATAAAACTACTACTACTAGTAATACTTATAATAATGATATTATAAATTACAAGGGGAGAGAATATAAAACTAAAGTGGGAAAGGAAAAAAAAACAATAAACACAAGTAATGCACAATGCAATTGTTCACTACTCCCTAACCAATACCCAGCCTGACCCAAGCAGCGATCACCCCTTCCAAGTAACTCCCCCCAGTTTATATACTGGGCATGACGTGCTGTGGAATGGAATACCCCTTTGGCTAGTTTGGGTCAGGTATCTTGTCTCTTCCTCCTGGCTTCTCATGCTCCCCCTCACTGCCAGAGCACGAGACACTGAAAAGTCCTTGATCAGAGTAACTATTACTTAGCAACAACTAAAACATCAGTGTGTTATCAACATTGTTCTCAGACTAATGCCGAAACACAGCACTGCACCAGCTACTAAGGAGGAGAAAAATCACTGTTACACCTGATCCCAGGACAGAACCAAATGTGTTATCCTATTAGCATCGCATTATTTCACATTTGCGTGTAATTCCTCTGGAAATTCCTCAGGTTTTGAGCCTGTTGCTATAACGACAATATAACCTTGCCAGTGAAATGGAAAAGTTCTAATCAGTATTTCTTTAAGTCCACTTTATAGAATTCCTCCATCTTCATTCTGTGTTTCCTTCGAAAGATACTATATATAACATGTTCAGAGGTTGAAATGGTATCCTGATCCCTTATGCCTATTTTGGCCAAATTAAAGTCTTAACCTCAGGAAAGATCAAACCAGTTGGTGACATTTACCAGCTGAGAGCTGATGGGAATCTGGAACAATGTGCTGCTTGACTTGCGCACATGTACTTACACTATTTTATTTCCAGAGTGCTCATCAACAGGAACTAGTCTTCACACAGAGGCATTTGCACAAGTGATTTTGACAATGCCATCTTGCTGCTTTTTCCTGTATTGTTTGGATAATTGCATTGTCAAGAATTACTTATCGTACATTTAGCACTTAATACCCATTTATTATGAGTTCATGTAACTCCTATTTAAAGAATAATACATGCTAACTCCTTTCTACGCCATTTGATGCCACTTTGATTCTGTAATTGCTGGTTTCCTAGGATATTATGCCACAAAACCTGAAGAAATAATTGGTTGTTTCATTCCAGACAATACGTTTCGGAGTTGCATAGAGTTTTAACTGGCAGATTTGTAACAGTGCAACAAAGACACAAAGGCAATGAATGCTTAACCATGGAATAAGATTGCGCAAGGTAACTTGTGTAGCTACTGGTATTAGGAAGCTACAGCTAACATTGTTCAAATGAAAAGTATTCCTTACACAAATGTTGTAAGTTTTATGCCTTTGAGGGATGCTATTTGCAGGAGTATCTCAGTACTGCATGTCAGCACAGGGTGGAACAAGTACCAAATGTGATATGAAAAATAGGTGACTAAAATACACAGTTCTTCAAAGGCTCAGCTATAATTATTTTTTGTTTGCAGAGTGCATCCAGAAATCTGCAGAAAAAACGGCTGGTTTTGTGGGGGTTATTTTTGTAAGTACATAAAAGCAAAGTGAAGGAGTATCTTGCAAATATATTTACAAAGCACGATTTTAGCTAAACTTTTGTCAACGCGTTATCTCTGATATCAAGTGGTAATAAAATCCTGGTATATAGTTTTTTTCAGCACCTTTATAGTCAGCATTTGTTTTATACCAAATCCCACTATTTGATTAGAAAATGTTGCTATTTTTATCTGGTTTTGTTTATAAGAAATCGATCAAACTTTCACTACTTAAGGTTACTGTCACTTTCCATGGTAAGATCACACAATTGTTGCATGCTATTTAGCCAGGCTGAAATTTGTCACAGCTTCCAGATTTGTAAGGAGGGCTAGAGACTAGACAAAAGATCATGATTCTGGTCGGTTTTAACTTGAAAATTGTCAGCATGCCCCCCATAGCAGGGACTGTCACCCTTTGGGTAGCTTTATATGCTTGGTTCCCTTAGGAAAGCATCAAACTAGTTTTTATTGTTCCCAGATTGCTGCCTGACTTACCCAGCATCGTAGAACTCTCTGGTAGGGTTCAGAGACAGAACAAATATGTGCTGAGTACTGCTTAAGGGCCTCAGCTACTGCATTTTCACTTAAATATAGTAAGAAGAAACAATCGTCCTTTATCCAACACCTGGACGTCAGAGTATCATAGTTTTGTACTATTACAGCTGCAGCTTATACAGGAATGTGCCTTAGCGTACAGCGTGTCTTTTGGGAAGTCTAATATTTTTGCACTCAAAATCATTCTTCACAAAGTCTTTGAGGATGATTTAGAAGAAAGAGTAGGTTCAGTTTACTTCTTAGGAAGCTTCCCTTCAGCTCAGCCTCTTTGCATTATGCTGGTAGAGCACCTGTGGTGTGACCTTCCTAAGGACAGCATCCAAAATGCAAAGAGCTTTGCCGGAGCTTTTCACCTGAATTTCTCTTCTTGGGCAGCAGAGTCAGTGCAGTCTGGACTGCAATTTGTCCTGGCTTAAAGTTTGTAATGAAAATAAATCACTAAGATGTAATCTAAAATTTTCTACCTCTCCTCATTTTAACTGTACAGAGACCTTCAACTCACTAACTCAGGTAGGAAAGTCCATCTTGTGCATATCTAAAGGTAATAGAGCCCCACACAAGTGATGATCACCTGAGTTTGTAGGCAAACACTTCAAATAAAAACGGGTCAAGGTCTTAATAACAGCTGACATGAAAGGGAGAAATGGGAGTGTTAAATGTGTAGCTCAGACGTTTATTTCCCAATGGTAGAAGTAACAAAGAGATCATTATTTTAATGAGTAGCTGTATTCCCAAAGGATGTAAATATGGGATAAATTCCAAATGTGTATAACTGCAAGCCCTTTTCTAATTGACATATCCAAAGGTCTGCAGCAGAAGGTGGTATATACATCACCCCATGTATTAACTTGTTAATGAAGCCTCTGTGTGGCCTGACCGCAGACTGACTCATCATCAAATCCATTTTCTGATGACAGCTAGACAAATCAAAACAAGTCATGTAGATTATAATTCAAGTTTGAGAGCAGACTATGGAGCTTTATGGTCCTCTAATTAAACACAGCAGGACTACTATCTTAATTAAAAGACATTTTCTCCTTGCATTCAACAAAAAATAAATGACGCAAACAAATAAAAAGGAGGTTCTGTAGCATGAATTGTAGTACTCTCATGACCTGCCAGAAAAGTCTGTTGCTTCTGCAGCCTAAAAGAGACGCATCTCAACAAGGATCTGCGAGAAACCAAGCCTAAAAAAATAAAATCAGATCAAACTTTCACTGGCAAACCTCAGCCCAAGTTTTTGCTTCATTTCTGTGCCTCCAGTCTGGTTTCAGAGCAAGGAGAAAAAGCATAGCTACAACCGTCACCCTGAGGAATGTGTTTAGGTGCAGTATTAAGGCACACAGCTGTGGATATTGCAGCCCAAACTGTGTTAGGTGCAGCAGTTACCAAGGACTGCTCACAATGTCGACCCCTTGTCTCAGCTGTTTGGTATTAGAAAGGATGTAAGTGCAGCTATCCCTCTCAATAAGGTGTTGGAGAGGTGGGGTCCGGTGCAGCCAGGGCCAGTGTTGCTAATGAGCTTTAAAAGAAAGTGTGAGCTGCTGGATCTAGTTGAGCTACTGCTATTTAACTGTTGTAACTTGACTATAGCTGGTTCAGCTAGTATGCTAACCTGATACATGCTGAATGGGGCTCTGCTCTTGAAGGTGAAAAGCCTTACCTGGAGACAGAAACTTGCAGAAGGAAAGATAAATGTTCTGCATGTGGTATGTAATGTGGGACTGGGCTTTTTGGAAGTGGTAGGGTAGGTACAGGGTCAGTGGCAGACTGATTCCTGTGAAGGAAAATACATTTTTCATTTCAAATTGACTTGCTGGGTGGTAAATGCAAGGGTCCCAGCATGGAAAGCATCTAAGAGCATTAAAATTACTAACTACTTCTTAGAATCTGGATCAGGTACTTCAGATCCATTTCAAAGTGACTGGGTTGTGGGTTGTTCTATATCATTAGTAAACTGATACCAATGCAAAGCAAATTGAAAGTTGTCTCTTTACTTCAAGTGTATAAAAGACACTTGTGTAGTGTGCATGCAACCTGAAATTCAAAAGCACATGCTCGACCCAGCATCGGTTATTAATGCCCTGGAAGGTAGCCTGATGTATGTAACCCAGCCAAAATATAGTTGAATTCATCCTTTTACACCCTGCATTCTGCAATTTGCCTTTATAAACTGCTGATGGTAAAGCTGTTTGTTGCTTGTTTGAGGCTTCAGGTTGTGAGTGGGAATTGGATTTTTAGCAGACATTCTTTCTATAAGCAGCATTTTCCACTTTTTAAAAAAAAACGTGACTGACTGCTGATGGTTTTAAAGTTGGCTTCTCTTTGCCTTCTTGATGTGCATGCACAAAGTGGGTGCTTCTGGAAGACAAGTAAGAGGTAAAAGACTCTAAAGATGCAGTCTGCAGTGAAGGTGGGTCACTGCTTGCTGAAAAAATCTCAGTTAAGGCTGCAGAATTATCCAGGTTTAGTCTAACAAAATGTCTGCAACGTTTCTTTTCCAACAACTGCTGTCTTTAAATGCAAGAAAGGGCCCTGTGGATTAAAAAATAAATTCCTGGCTAATTCTTTAATCCAAGCATGTTAATTATAAATGTGCAACAGAATGAGCCCACTGAACAGAAAGAGCGATACGAAAGTGTTGGTCTACAGAGGCAGTGTTTATTTTTTAATGTATTAATAACAACCAACTTGCACTAGTTTGTTGGGGGTTGATGGGGTGGTGTCTAAATTCCTCCCTTTTAGAGTCTAATTTTTCCAACATCTTCTGCTTCTGTTTGAATGAAATTAGAACTGGGTCAGAAACATCTAGAGCTTTATTTTCCTGCATTTAACTTTATTTCTGTCATATTTGGAGCCTTGGAGCAGGCAGCTGCAGCTGTCCGATTCCTTGTACAAATGCATGTGGGTCTCCAGGTGCTTGTGCGTAGTTGCGCAGCAGATGCCAGGCTCTGCTGTACCAAATCACTTCTGCAACTGCAAACACAGGCAGGCAACAATCTGCACCTAATCTTGGAAATACAGCTCTGCAGCTCTTTCAAGACTTGTTCAAGCCAGGCCATGCTGCTCTTCCAAACTGCCTGAGACCTATGTCAGGCGCAAGTATTAAGAAAAATCTTATTCGTCCAGGTACCACTGACCTGAACTGAGGTCTAAGCACTTCCAGAAAGCTCTGTCCGTATTTGGGAAACCATTCTGGAACCATGCTCAGAATATCAGATATAATAGCAGTAACCATCCACAGCAATTCTTCTTTTGTGAGCTGTGAATGAATGCAGGTGTACACCAGGTTGCCACCCACCAACATTATGGAAGAAGGCTACAGCACTAGGTAGTTCCTTTGCCTCTACTCCCCAAATGCATAGCTGCTGCCAGCAGATGCCATGGTTGAAAGCCAAATAAATAGGTACAAAGCATGTTAAAGCTGATATTTAAAAGTATCTTGCTGTGGGAAAACAGCACTTTCGTAGTATTGTAATGTTACTCTATTTCTCCTGAATACTTATTATTGATGACATTTAATCATGTTATTAGTTTTCTTAATAACAGGGGGAAGGGAGGGATTCAGTTTGGCCAGATGGCAATCCCACCAGATTGTTCGGCTGGTTTGGGGCTTTTTTTTCCACTTTTGAAGACAGTAGTAATATTGAATAGTCTAGTAGGGAGTTTTTGCCATCAGAAGAATGATGTTGATGAATGTTTCAGATACGGAGGACTCCACTAATGTCTCCATTTGTGGTATCATCATAAATATTTTCATGATACCTGCTGCATTTCTACTGGCATTATACATCCCAATGTCCTATTTTCTTGATTTGTTTTGTTTTCCTCTCCTTCTTACCTGGAAGGTAAAGACCAAAAGAGGCTGAAGAGAATCGGAAGCTGTTGTAAATATATTTTGTTTTCAAAGTCCTCCGTGTGGCATATGCTCTATTTAAAACAAAATATATTGCAGATGCCCTGTCTTGGTCTCAGTAGATCTCCCCTCTTCCATGCTAGAGCAACTCAATCTAGAGTTTCCATCTGTTTTTCTACAAAAGTTCCTATTATTAAAGCATTAGTTTGCAACTGAAAGTTTCTATCCACCTTGTATGAATAGTCACTCTATGACCACCCACGGGGTAGCTGAGCTGATTGCTGAAAACCTGTTGTGAACCAAAGTTCATTAATTCAGTTACTCATGAGGACTGAGCACTAATGATTTTTCTTTTTTTCTTTTTTCTTTTTGCATTTCAATAGGAAAAAAATGTTACTTGGTTGGGGAAAAAAACCCAAAACAAAACCCTATGAAATATGTCACAGAACACATACAGAGGCAGTGCGAACCTGCTCTGGAAAAACTGAATATCGAAGCAGTAGAAGTTGGTGAATTATCAAGAATCTCATTTTCAGAGCTAGGGGGAATTTTGAAATATCTTCTGCAGGTGTGCAGCCACTGGTGTGGATGTGAAAGAAAAGGTAGAAAGGAAGAAGGGGACCCCTTCTCCTCATTACTATTTGGCCACAAATAGTGTTTCTGCTACTTATGCTTAACAAATTTTGTATTAGTTCTGTTTAATCAAGGCTGGAGCTGTCACAGGGGTAAAGTACCCATAAACACATTGCTCCAAGCCTGAAAAGGTTTTTTGTTTTGGGTTTTGTTGGTTTTGGTAGGTTTTTAATTCAATTCCCCACCAATATTTTTTTTTCTTGTTGTTTTTTCATCTTTATTTTTTTTGTGGTGTTTTTTTGTAAGTCCTGGTAGGGCATCAGGGACCTGTTTGGCTTCCCCTCTGAGGAGTGTGGCTGCAGTCCTGGTGCTGCTCCCTCATGTCCCAGCCAGAGAGTACAGCTACCATGGTGCTAGTGGTAGTATGTTTTATAGTGGTGAAAGTATTTTAAAATGAAGAGAGAAAAGAAGATGGGGGAGGTACTTCACTTGATGTGATGCAACCCTGATTTTTCTGTCACTCTTCAAACTTCTTTCCTGGTCTGTTCAGGTGCATTAGCCCAGGGTCATGCATACAAGGAAAGTGAGACATTTGAACGCAGAACATCGTTTGCTTGAGTCTATTTTCATGGCAAAGCCTGTGGCTGATTTGTGAGGCAGGGACTGATAACACGAGTTGCCTTATGAACATCAAGTGTAATTTGCTGGCTTGTACCTAAGCAGACTGCATCTATTCCAGCATAGGAAAAGTTATTCTCTCTCGCAATGCCTCCATTGTGGAGGGGGCTGGAAGACAAATAGTTCTCAACAGAAACAGACACTTGAGGGTTGATACCTTGCAAATACAAGCATGGTTTTCTACATTTAACCCCTTGCCATAGATGTTTATTGTATCTGCATAGTTACAAGTAATTAGATAACACATTGAGCTGATATTCAGACATTAATTGCAGGTTGTTTCCTGGGTTTTCTCCCTTTAAAAAAATAAGTATGAAAGAGAGCTCTTTTCAGCTGCTTTGTCCTCAGGCAAAAAAGGCAATTGGTAAACTCTAACCTCTTAACACTGTGTCTCTGTGCTTTTAATTATGAGAAATAAGAAAAGGCCCCAACACTTCCAGGGTAGAGCCTGTGGGCAAAAGGAAAGTTCTAGAAATAAAGAGCTGTTGGGCAGCCATTATTTAAAGAAGAAAACTGTGTGGCTCTGGGGACTGCAGGCTGAAAGGAGCAGCAGGGCTCTGCTGCCTTTGGAGTGCAGTAAACCAGAAGCTAAATACTAACCTGGAATGCATTAAGAACCAAGGAAAGCATCTTTGTGCTCTCTGCTCTTTCAGCTGTTGATTTTATTCTTTATTTTGAATACAGAGTCTAAAACAAACCTACAGCAGAGTTTGTCCTTATTTTTCTTGGTTTAATGGTGAAGAGCTTATTTTGGATGAGAGAATGTGTATGTCTGGGCAAATCTTTTTTTCTAATGAGAATGTGAAGCTGATGTTGAGCAAAACACAAAGCAAGCTGCATATCAGGTTGGTGGTGGGGGCTCATCTGTCCCTTTTCCTCAGATGCCCAACATGCTGGTAGAAGTTGGAGTGAGAAGGGAAGGTACTTGGGCACAGCTTCCCATCACACTAGTGCTGATGGCCCCTTGAAGGGCACAGCTGATTCCACAGCTTCCTTTCTAGCCAGAAAAAAACTCCATGTTGCCAAGGAATACTGCACTTTTAGTGTTTGACATCTTGCTTTTTGGCAGTCTGGTCAGCTGAGGTGTCTGAAACAGTAACATTACAGTAACAGTAACATTCTTTAATGCTACTTTACTTTGCCATTGCGATGTAAAGGTGTTTGCATGCAACTTGCAATCAGAGCATAGAGGCTTAAGCTCCTGAACTTTGATCTTTAGAGGTGAACAAGCAGTATCTTCAAATTCTCACAGAGGAAAATAGTGTCATCTGATTTTGTAACAATGGAATGGGGAAAAGTATATAAGGCCTATTATAGTATTTAAGGCTCTAAAATCAGTCTGTGGGACTTGGGAGCAATGCATGGACCTGCCACCCAATCTTAACCCACACCATATGTATTCATGGGAAAGCACAGTCAGGAGACCTCTTTACAAGAGGTTTTAAGTCCTGAGTGTAGCAGGTTCATGCATCTCTTGGTACGTAGGTAGCGCAGCTGAGTATCTAAAGTGGTGTTTTCACACCACAGATTTGATTTTGTCAGGCTGAGAAATAACTCCGTTCGTCTTCCCCAAGACTTGCCAAGTTTCTGAGTTTTATTAGACTGTGAAATAAATTCATATGAGAAGCAGTGGGATGGCTTAAAAGCAGAATCTTCAGTCTTCTGAGCTTGTGCCCCTGAGAACACACTGCAGGAAATGACTTAGTAATGGTAAGAAATGCAAAAATTGTTTAATCTTTTTAACATCTCCCTTTTCAGCAGAGCCAATATCAAAAAAATGAGAGGCTCTATGATGCTCTTAAGCCTTAAAATGGAGTTACAATAGTTTTGTCATTAGTGGCAAACTGTCTCAGCCCTTGTTTTACCTAGACTGGATTGGCTTGTGGGGCTGGCTGGATTTTCACAGAGAACAAGGTCATGCTTTCTGTGATTTCAGACGTTTGCTGGCACTTAGGTTTTCAACAGAATCTGAGGAATCAGCTTGCCAGAATCTGTTGGTGATTCAGCAGTCTGGGGAACCTTTTGGCCTGCTATGAAATTTCTTGTACCAGTAAATGTCCCACATCTCCTGACAGATTACAGGAGGACAGAAATTGTGCTGTGTCACAGTCACTGCCAACCTTCCCTGTTCATGTTCCTTTGCACAGCTGAGAGCTGGCAGGCACCAGAAAAGACATCATCAGCAGAGCAAACTTCACCTGGACCCTTCTGAGTTGGAGACATCCACAGCAAGCCTGGTGCCAAACCGGCTGTCCCAAGTGCCCAATAGTGCAGTGTGAATAAAAATTCACTTCTCCAGCTATGCTGTGTGCAGGTGCAGCGAAGCTTTCTTACACGTCCTCTGATCTCTCAGCGTCACTTTTTGTATGTGATGAATCATTTGGAAGGTATTTTTGTTCCCTGGCATTTGCATTTTCTGTAACTGGTTCCTTTATGTGTTCTGATCTTTTCTGTTCAACAAGCATGTCCAATTACATTCATTCTACAATGAGTAAAGACACAGTTTACAAAATATCTACACAGTAGCTGCTATTAAAAGGCATGTTGCAAGCCAGAGCTTCAGCCTTGTTTGAACACAAAAGCAGTCATCTAAAAGAGCTCAGCCTCACTATGCAATTGATTGAAGAGCTTATTTGGTGAAGTAGATACAGCTTTGTACTGTAGTCTCCATGAATGTTTGCATAATGCTGTGGGGTGTAGGGGTTCGCCTCATGTTCCAGTCCCTTTCCATTTGTGTCACACGGTTATCAGATTTATAGCAAAGCTAAACTTGGTTGTGCATACATTGCCACCAGTATTGAGACAAGAAAGCTTTCTCAAGCTAAATATTAATATCATTGACAAATTGGCATCCTGAAGTGAAAGTGCCTCTTTGGTGTGCATCTGCATGCACTGATGTGGGTAGATGAGCACTTTCCAAGCAGCTGATGACTTGAGGAAATGTCAATGTACTTACAGCTACTACCTGAACTGCCTTTTGCAGGGGAATGGGAAGGAAGCGGGAAACCAAATGGCATTTCAGCTCCAACAATGCAAACATGGATTAAATCAATTAATAAAACCACAGCAATTTTTATGTTGGCACTGGCTTCTCTGGAAACAGTTTGGTAATGAATATGATTTGTTTGTCTGTACAAATCATCTGAAGATCCTGGATTTTTCAGGTCTGCTTTGATGTCCTTACAGATGATTCATTCTGAATATTTTTTCCTTTCTCTTCTTTTCTTCTCTGTCCTTGGATATTTTACTTCCAGTCCTTGACGGATACTGAAGGAAAGACTACAGAAACAAAAATGATTGGAGAAGTGTCAGGGTTGGTAAAATATAATTAAGAGAAGCTGGATATTTAATGTGTCAATGGGAATATTATTTGCATATTGCTCTTTGCAAGGAAGGCAATCTTTTTCTTGTGACACCCTTATATAAACCTAGCATAGGAGAATCATCCTCTCCATTACTTTGTTCTTTTTCCAACTAATTTCATTTCTGTTCTTCAGCTAGCCAAGTGAGATTTCTTCCTAACAGTATTTATGTCGGAAAATGTATCGATTTCATTACTTTTTATAATGGAATTACACACTGCCTTTTGTGCGTTTAATGTCCAGCTGTAAATTAAGTGGAAATAAAGTCTGACATCTGTAAGGGTCTCAATTCTGCTAAAGCTTTTGGATCTTTAAAATACACTTCTGCATTCATTGATCCTAAGACTTCACTGTAATTTGGAGAAAAAATATTTTCATAAATCTCTGGTACAGACTTGTACTTTTGCAAAATGACTCATTTCCAAGAAGTAATTCCACACTCTGGCTATAGGGTTCTTCTTCATCTGTCTAAATGGCTTTTATATCTGAACTAGGTATTGCAGGGGTGACCATTAGTTTGAAGACAGTGTAGGTTAGCCAGTCCTCTTATTCTTTCAGGCACTCAAAGCTTTTTCAGATAAGTTCCCTTTGGCCTTCAATTTTCCTTCTTGACAGCCTCAACCATAAATATTTCTGTTGGTGATTCCTAGTCTCAGGAAAGTTCGGACTAAACTCCCTTTTTCTGGAAAGGGATTATCTGTGAGCATTACCTTTCACCAGGCACTGGTTAGCAATCCTTAATTTCTGTCTCTGCTGTGGTAAGAAACACTCTCCTTTTGTCCTGTGAGAAGGTATCGCCTCTTTGCTGGAAGGGATCCCTCAAAACAGATCAATATGTTCATGCAGGAAACTTTTATAATCCATCATACTTGCGGAGTCTGTTCACCTTGCTGACCAAGCAAATTAATGGCATTAGCTCATGACACAACAGGTCTTTCCCTACTGCAGTATATAAAATTATTATATACAGTCATACATCTGTTGGTCCTTCCTAACGTACAAGAGGAGTTCATTTATCAGTATTTTATGTGTAATTAATTTTAGAACTCATAGTAGAAGCCGGGAATTAGATTATGATCTGAAGATCATACAGCTTTCATCCATACACCCAATACAGTTCATTTTTTTTTCCAGATATGTACCTTGCTCATTTATGTGTTGATCAGAGGGAATTTTTTAAGGCAGAAGTGTTCGCATGTAACTGGAGAATGGCTCTTTTTCTTCCTTGTAAGATATTTAGCAGGTTTTAGCTGTGATTAAAATGCTTCATTTGAAATGGGTTGTTATGAATGAGAAGAGACACATTTATGCATATTTAAAGTATGCGATTAAACAAAAGGAAGTGGCATATCCCAGTGCATTTATTTGTTGACCTGTGTGAAAAAAGATTATTTAAAGTTAAATGCCAGTAAAAATGGTGCAAATCCAATATTTTCTTTCTTTCTCAGACCCTGCAGGCAATGATGGCATGTGCAATGTTCTTTTTTACATCAGTCCTTCACAGCATATTGATGGCTCATTTGATGAGATCAAAGACCCTTCAAACTATTGACATGATCATGGATCTGAGAGCAGGATTGTGTAAAGTGGATTGAGTCTGATCTAATGCCAATGAAGCACAGCAGTAACTACAGAAAAATCAATGAAGTCTTGCTAGGGTGTTGGCAGCAGTGCAGTTGCCAACAAAATTTTGTCACAGCAATGTTGAAAGTAGTTATATCATGCTCTGTAATGGTAAAATGTCTGTGACAGCTGACCTCATCTACAATTACAGCAGGTAGCTTTCTGTAACTTCCCATACAAATAATGAAACAATATTATTTACTCAAAGCTAGATACAAAGGAAAAAAACCCCAAATTTCCATAATAAATGAAGAGCTAAGAATATTTCAAACCATAATGTCCAAGGAAAAAAAAAAAGCTCTGCATTTTTTGTAAGACAGATGTAAACTATTGTATATAACCAATTGCAATTTATTAATATTCTTAATATTTTGCATAGCTGTTTTCTAATAATGAGGAGTTTGGATTGTTGTAATTCATCTTTGTAAGAAAAAGAACTTGAATTCCTTATGTGTTTGTACCAATTTCAACCTTGTCAGGCAGTGGAGGTATTATATTTGTTATAAAATAATCCTACTTCTTTAAAAAATAACATCGATGTGCCAATTATGATATATTCAGAACTTAGTCTGTTAGTCTGTTTCCTTTTATTCACTTTGTTTAAGCCTCTGTGCAAAACTGCAGGGGGTGGTCTTTAAAAATAGAATTAAGGGGGAGTTTTCTTCTAACATTTTACACTGTGGTGTGTATCCTTACCTATAAAGAAGCTATTATGCAGTTCCTCAGGGTTTTTTTGTTTGAAACAGCTTCAGTAATAGTATGTTCTCCAGCAAGAGATAAAGGTCTGACTGTGACTTGTTATTGACTTGTACTCCTCAGCTGAACAAGGCAATGGGCAGCTTGGGCAGGTATGAAAGGCTGAAAGGATTTAGATGTGAAAGTTTTGCATCCTTCACCCATGCTCCTTTTCTTATAAAATAAAGTAGTTTCACATACAGTCTTGCCCTGCTTTTTTCATCCAGAAATCGATATCTAATAGAGGGGTCACTGTGGCAAATCTTAATGAGAGAGAAAGTATTAAGTGCAATCATCTAGATTATATTAGGGGTATGTGACTCACTAGTGGCTTTGAAAGAGATTTTGCAAATGAGGAGAGAAAAATCCTGAATAGAAAATTGTCCCCTGGTAACTGTGCCATTGCAAGATTATTTAAATGTAATGTAAGAATGTTAATTAATAATATAAATAAGCATTGATTAATATTTGAAAACCTCTACTTGACATGCAATTAACACAAATTACACAAGCAATTATATGGGGAGTCAAATTATTTAGCAATTTTAAAGCTATTTACCCTTATGTTAGACTTCTCTCTGAATAATTAAGCCAAGTTATTGTAGACTGTTTCATTTATACTAACTTAATATTTACTTGGTAATATAGTAACAATTACAGTCTAGGTATCTCCAGCCAAAAGAGAATCAAGGCTAATGCTAAAATGGTATTCTCCATAGCTCTAGATTTCAGAAGCCTCAGTGCAGCCTTCCTGCAGCTTTGATGGATTCATATCGGCACTGAGTTCTGGAATGCAACTTCGTTTAACCCGTGAGTTATTGGCTCTTTGCTTTTATTACGACACATATATTTTTACTGTTTTTTCTGCCTGTTCTGTTACTGTTTCTTGTTCAGGCTTTAATCCTTGTTCAGCCCTTCAATCCCAGTTTGCACATCACTGTGTTTACTGAGAGCAGGGTGCTGAAATCAATAGAATGCTCACATATATAGGGCCTTACCTCCAGCTGGGGTGCCATAAATCAAAGTCACAGCATGTGAAATCAAAGCATGAGCAGACGCCTTTGCCAGCCCTAGTATGCAGCATCTATGAATTCACAGCCTTTTATTTTGGCTATATGCAGCCTGTATGGGACAGGACATCAGTCCTTATCAGAACCAGAATCTTCTGGGTTTGGAGACACTTTAACCAGCTCTGTACAAGGCAAGTGCCACAGACCATGGTTCAGAGAGCCTTGAGCTGGATCTGACTGTCTCAATATTGCACGTTAAACAGGCACTTGGATATTACAGATTCCAAGCTAATAATCCTTGGCAAGCTTTATCTCCTGAGAGTACTGTGCTTGGGTGAGAGCTGCATTGCATTGAGTACCTGCCAGAGACATGCTCTGATATCCCTGGGAGCTAGGGGACCTTGTGGCTTCACTTTAGGAGAACTTTTATGTGTGCTTACCCACCTTTGCTCAAGTAAGCAATTGAGCAGATGCTTAAGTGCTTCCTAGATAAAGAGTTTTCTTTAGGGGCCCTTAGGAATATTTGATCTTTAATATTAAAGGTAACAAAAGGAAAACCAGGTAAAACAGAGCTGGTTGATTATAGACTTTTTTTTTTCACTCTGTGAATCTCTTTTGTTATTCAGTGATTCGCACTGAACTTCTAACACATGTAAAGCTTCAGGCAAACGTAATTAAAGGAATTATCTCAGATCACAAAAGGTTCAGGTTCTCACTGAAATTTGGAGTCAATTTAGCTGTGTGCTTTTTTCAAAACACTTTTAACACGAATCACTGAAGGAACATCAATCCCTGTCTTAAAAGAATAGGTAAGAAAAACTTCTAGAGATGGGGAAAATACGCTTGGGATCTTGCTTCAGAGTGAGAGGGTTTCAAGCTGCTTTGTGGATCTCATGCTGTGTTCTGTAAATTTGGGCAGGCTTTGGGTATTCTCAAGAGTTTCACAGAAGATGATCAGGAAAAGTATATATGGATTCTATATAGCACTCTGTGACAGACTTTTCTAAAGAGTACCATGCCTCCATGGGAAATTGTCTGAAGTTTTACAGTCTCCAAGGTAGCTGAGCATCACCAGGATTGGATCATCTTTTCCAGCGTCACCTTCCCATGACTCCAGAATTCTGTGTGTATTTATTTGCAGTGAAAACTACTTCTGCCACATTTGCCTGGAGAGCTTTCTTCCAGAGGTGCCACTAACACAGTTTTCTCTGAGCTTTTAAATCACCCATAAAATTTATCTGCTTCCCCATAAGAAATGCAGAACTGTTTTGTTGTAGAGGAAAACTTTGTCACATTTTTACTATGACAAATGTGTAAAGTCTGTTTCAGTTTCTCTGAGGGTAGCTCTGTAAAACTCCCATGTCTAGACACTGCACTTCTGTTATGAGATATTTATCCATAAAAAAATTCAATATAAATTTGCCATCAGGTCACTTCCTTATTCACATCCTTCCTCAATATAATGTATCGGTCATTACACAGGATGGTTGTGGGATTATTTTACCAAACAAATCTTGCTGCTGATTCCACTGCCTTAATCCTCCTCCCTTTGAATTACACAGTGAAATCAATGCGACAGAGCCTGCATGAAGAACTGCACACTGGTCATCCAGCATCAACTTCACCATTTTTAAGTAATGCTTAGCTCATACAAATTATTTCTGATCTGCAACTTTCCATGTTCTTCTCCAAGATAAGTTTCACTGCTGCAGTTTTGCAGGTGGGAAGGCTGGCTCACAGAAGGGAGAGTCACAGATGAGCTGGGGAGCAGCATCAAAGACAAAATCCAGCCTTTGCTTTTCCAGCCCCATGGCTCAGCTTGCAAAGGACAATCTGCTATTAAAGTGATGGGCCTGTAACTTACCCACCACAAAGAGCATACAAAACAGACTAAGGAAAGCTCATAAGGGTCAGCAATTACTTGATTTTAGATTTATTAGAAATCTGTAATGTGAACCAATCTCTGAGCACTTTTTTCTTTACTTCAAAAAACTTTTGAGAGAGCCCAGATCCAGTTTAAAGTATCCAAAAGCCTCGTCTCCAGGGAGGCTACATTCATCTTTTGGCCATTTGGTCAGTCATTAAATGTTATTTATCTGATGTTATCTTTTGCAGTTCAAACATTTTTGTTTATTTATTTTGTAGTTGTATTTGCAACATCACCAGAAAAAAATGGCAAAGTACTTGAACTCCAAAGCTAAGTGAAAGAAGTCTCAGCTATAATCCCACTCCCCAGCAGTGGAAAAAACCCATGAACTACTCTCAGCCAAAGCCTCTTTGCATACCTCAGTGCTAGCAGTGTCAAAGCTGGTTTCTTGCTGCTTTGGAGGCCAATGAGCAGAACTCAGCCCCACGCTGGTTCAACCTGTGCTGCTCGCAGAAATGAGAAGCCTTAAGTGGGGAGTAAAGGGCACCTTCAGAGAAAAATCAGGCCAAGGCTGTAATTCTCCAGTAAAGTGCAGGCTGGTACCATTTGGAACCCCCTCCCCATCACTATTTCTGTTCTTGCACTATTTAAAAGCAAAACACTGTAAAATATTGAAAACATCCTTGTATGTCTTGTTGACTGCATTTGTTCAGATACAAGCTGAAGCTAAGTAAAGACTTGGATGAACAGTACTAAAACACAGCTATATTTAGGTCTCAGCATGTTAATGTTTCTATTTGTTACACAGCCCAAAGGAATTCTTCAGATAGCTTTTATGGCATTTCTGTTGCCAAGGAAACGCCTCATCATGTGTGTGCGTGCGTGTACCAAAAGCCTGCACAACCTCCATCTCCACTTGCAGATGCAGAAATTCGTGTTGTCTTAAACAAGGCAAAGACACAACAGATAAATATCCTTCCATGAATATAAGTAAATACAAAGAGAGGAACTGTACTTATTTATGGCATCCCTTCGGTGACTCATGTCTGTCCCTCCAGACTTCTGCAGGTGCTTTGGGTTGACTGCTTGCAGAAATAAGACTGTGTCTGGATCACAGATCACCTGAGTAAGAACTTTAAACCTATTGTGCTCGCTGTCCTGTGGCAGCACAATCAGTGCCCCTCATTCAATTAAAATTTGATAGACTCATTCATGGGGAGAAACATAAAAAAACCCAACACAAACCGGTTGGGGATGAGATAAGCGAGTTATTTTTTTTTCCCCTCCCTACAGGGTTTGCTATATTAGAAAGTCATAATTCTGCAAAGTGACGGTCATGGGAAGTGACAAGTATTTGGAAGATTGAAGCATCTGTCTTACTTGGTCTGTGCCCCCTCGCGCCAGGAGAGAACTGACATGACATGATCGGAACAGAAGTTTGGACTAAATCTTTCACAGTCTGTTAGCACAGGCAGAGACGGCTGTTGGAGGATTTTCTTTAGTAGGAGACCATACAGTCAGCTTTGGGAGCAGGGAGGGGGCAGGCAAAGGAGGGAGAAGAAGAAGGAAAAATAATATTTGCATTCTTAAAAGCTTTTCCTCACAGTGGTTTCTGAGCAAATGTAGGTCAGCTGTAGGATCCCTTTCCCACAGGGCTAATAGGAAAAGGTTTTTCTGGCACTGCCTTTCCCTGTCCTGGTTTAAAATCTATGTAGTTTTTGCTAAAGACATCAAGCTGCTTTTAAACTGCATGCAGCAGGCAAAAGGCTTATGCTTAGACTTGGGCAAACTGATGTCTGCCTCCAACAGTCCAGGTAGCTTATTGCTTCTTTCTGTATTTAGGCTTTGCACCTTCAGTTTTTCATTCTTCCTTTATTCTGGATCTCAGTCTTTTGGGCAACTGCAGATCCAGCACACCCAGAATCCCATGGAAATCTGTGAATCATGGAGATTTTTGCTGACATTTAAAGTATTACTCTTTAGTCTTGCCATGTTTCTTGTTCGTTTGTGCTGTTTGTAGCAAGTCTTGTGAGTTCTCACTAATTACCTGAGAGCTTTCTTTTAGGGATATGGTGTCACTGTGTTTACCTCCCTGAAGGAATGGTTGTTGAGCAGCAGCTGAAATTTTGGCTTTCTGATAACTTATTAGAGATCAATAGATCGGTTTCCCAAACAAAAGCTCAAATTTTCAGCTTGAAATGCTTCTTTCGCATCCAATAGCCATTTCTGTAACATGTCTCTGTGCATATTAAAAGAATGTAAGCACAGGTGAAATCTAGAGGATAGGGGAATGGGATAGCTGCCTTTTTCCAGATAAGTAAATTCTGCCCTCCACATTTATGTGCCAGTTTTGCTATTCACCTTTAGATATTGACTGCCTCCCCTGAAATTAAATTCTCATGGCTGTAGCAAAGTTGATAGTGAAGGAAGATAGAAATAGGTTTATAATGCCACAGTGCTGCATGTCTTGGAAATTATCTTCCTCTTCTGCAGTACATCTATCTCCACTAGCAAGTTTGGGACTGTCAGTTTAGATCAGTGCCTTACTTTGCAGTAAGTATCAAATACAGATAGACATGGCTTTAAATCACCTTTCATTTCCCTGAAACCTGGTCTGCTTCAAGGGACAGTTTGCCTTATGGCATAATTTCTGGAGGGCTTAGGTATATCTGGGGCTACTCTACATCATGTCGTCTCATGGTGATACCTACTTCATGACATGCCTGTAGTCACAGACACTACATCACATCTCCTCCTGAAGCAAGCTTTCAAGCACAGGAAAAGTAAGAGAAGAGAATCAATCACTGTGCCTCAAGATTCTTCAGGACAGCATATCTGTCTGAAAGTAGTTCTTTGCACCAGAAAATAAAAGCAGCCATGTGGCCCTGAGAAGTCAAGTGATGCGCAGCCAGTTCAGTTTCCACTGGAATCTTACTTTGATGTCTCTGAATGCAAGCTTGTGCTGGAGGGAGGCATTTAGGTAGCTAACCTTTTTATGCCTGAAACCAAGATGACAAGATTCTCTCTTATAGCAACCTGTGGCAAGGCAAATTTCAAATGTCTGCTTTGTCCCTGGTGTGGATATTACAAATCTCATCATGTTGTATCTCACCCACCTAGAATCACTGTCATGGGTGTAGGAAAGCACAGAAAAACACATTACCTGCCTGATTTTGCTTACAATTGTTACATCTGTGTTTAAAGGCTGATACATTTTTACAATATAGGTACAAAGATCAATGCAAAATTATTTAGGTAATTGGAAATTTGAAAAAGAATTAATTTAATCTTTCATCAACTGCAATAAAAGCCTTTCATTTGCTGACAAATCTTTTGTACTTCATCCTTTTAAGGGAGAACACTTGAACAGGTGTCTGCCGCTGAATGCAATGATAATCATACTTTCAAGAAGGATAAGCATTCAGTTGTTTATATGTTGTTTCTTCCGTTACCTTAAAGTGAAAACATGAGTACTTCTTAATAGCATCAAAATGCAGAAAATTTGTTTATTCATTTTACTTCTGCCCCATGGCTTTACTAAAATGTCCTCCACAGCTGAAGAAAAACTGAGCAAATCAGTATCTTGATGTGCAATGTTCCTTTATAATGTTGCTTAAATATCCAAAACTCAGTTCAGGAGGGAAAAAAGAAAGGGGTGCTATATGACATAGTAGAGCATATAAGAAGGTTACCTATGAGGGTCTGAGGACCAGACTTTTTCATGTGGAATGAATTAGGAATAGGTTTAGGAATCCAGGAGCAACTGGATCTGGGATTTATCAGTATACAGTGCTCAGCTAGCAAAGATGAAAAAAAAGAGTTCAGCCCTGAAGAGGAGAAAGAAATTTGTATATATATAAAAAATCTCAAGGAACTCAAGTTTTGTTTTATCTGGGTTCTGAATATCTTTTTCATGCCTCTCTTATGAACTAGGCAGCAGTAACTGAACCTCAGCAGAAGGTCCTTATGCTAGGATAAAGAAGTCTATCAGATCAAAGTACATAAGAATACGTTCTACCCAGGCTTATATTGAAAATGAAGTTTTCTAAAATGTCCTGTAAGAATCATAATTCCTAAGGAATGTGAGCCCTATATTAGAAAGCATTGTTTGAGCAAAGAGCAAGCTGAAAGCAATTCATGTGGAGAAGCTAGGATATAAATGGGGAGCTGGGCTAGGGAGTTATGCAATATCTGCTTAATATTGCAATGATAAAGTTTAATTTTCCACTCCATAATCTCTTCTTTTACTGCCTAAATTTATTTCAAACTTTCCTCCTGCTTCTGAAAACTCCACATAGACTTGTTCAACAATGCACCTCTTCAACCTCTGTTAAATCCCTGGTTTTTTACCATCTCTGAATTCCCCTATGCATTGTTGAATGGCATCTGGGTATCTTTTCTTGGAGCCTGCAGTGTCTCGTTTAGTGGCTATAACGCAAATACAAGTTCATGAGGCACTGCCAAGGGGGGAGGATACAAAAAATAAAAGTGCATCTGAGAAAGGTTATTTTTAAATGCATTTCTGTATGAGTAACACTGTGCAACCATTGCCCCAGAGAAGTTTGCTGTTAGGACAGCACTACAGGCCAGTAGCACAATAGTTGGTAAAGATAATGTGAGCTCTGTGGTATTAACTTCAGCAATGGCAGCAAATTTTCTTCCCACTACGAAAACCCCAAATATTGGCCTAGACCATCCTGTGGAAAATTACAAAAGCACCAAAATATAGTGTAAGTGGGGTATGGGAGCTGAAGAAGCCCTTCTCTAATCAGAGTTTCTTAGTTTATTTTTTACAGTGGGGGAAGCAGGGTAACTTTTAAGCATAAGTAAGATTGACAGCATAAAGGACACCTGAGAAAAATTCAGCAAGGAGGAAACAAAAACTGAATTGATAACGGTGTTTCATTTGAAGCAAAACCATACTGTGGAAAAGATATTTCACCTAAATGACTAGACAGAATACTATGTCTATTGGTTTAGAACTGCCAAGTCTGTTTTGGAGAATGAGAGTAATTCAGAAGTGTATTTTTTGCGTGTGGTTTTGTGTGTGGTTTTCTAGGTAAGCCGAACTAGATACTTCATTTCAACATAAACTTTCTGTTATGAAGACACCAATTATTACAAAGAAATAGGAGGCAGCTCTTAAACTGCTTTCGAGCCCCTTTCTTCCAGCCACGACGATGTAGGAAGGTGAAAATTCGCAGTACCACTGCAAAGAACATTGTAGGTTGTCTTTACTAATAGCATAATAGGGGAACATCACAGAAGTAAGTGGCAATAATTATACATTTCTTTTTTTGTCTTTCAAAGGTCATGGTTAGAGTCATAGAAAGAAAGTTTTCTTGGTATCACAAGGAGAGAGAGCAGAATCACTTCCGAGTCTCAAAAACCCAGCCATTCTCTCCTTGTCTCTCTCCATACACAACTATATGTGCCTTTATGTGCCGATTATAAATTACATATGCAATTTAGCTAAGAGTACAAAATTACCTAATTTCCAAGAAAAGCTGCCTGTGGTGTGGGACAGTGAAATTCTAGAGAACTATAATCAGCAGTCCTGCCTAGTATGTGTAGGGATTTTCCTTTATCTGTTCTGTTTTGTGCAGGAAAATATAAAGGTGAAATTATTTAGTCCCACAATGATATGAAGCCCAGGTTACAGATTTCAGGCTAAAGCTGCCTTAATTCTGTGAGAAGTGGATTACAGAAGCAGTGGCAAAATGAACACTGTAACATAGACATGAAACAATACTTTATACTTGTGAGACACAGCTAAAAAGAAAATCACTATGAGATAGATCACAACTGATGCTGGGTTTTGTGAAAAACTTAGATCACAGCTGCAGCAGCTGAGATGTGCTTCATGAATTGTTTGTGGTGGAGGGACAGACTGATCCATCCCTGACATTTCAGGCGTCCTCATTGCTGCTTTGAACGTCCACTACAGTTACCTCCCTCTCTCCAGTCACCTTTTAAGGAATAAGGAGTTTCAATGATTGATCTCTACTTTCAAACAGATAGTATGAGCATCCCTGTAGCATGCTGCAAACAGAAGACAGCTTGATCGAGAAAAGATCCTTACGTCATGCTAAGTAAAAACTAACATTAACTAATAAAATAAAAAAAAGGAAGGAAATGAAATATTTCAGTAGCTATCATGTTCTATATGGTGATAGAAATATATACATAAATACCTAAATACCTAACTTGACAATATACTTCACTATTCTTTGTGTGCTATCAATATGACATGTAGCAATTTAATATTTAGCAGGTTTTAGAATTAAAATCCTGTTAAATGCACTTTTGAAGAAAATGTGAAGATATGATATCAGTTTTCAAATTTTTCTGACACGAGATATCAAACTGACACTTCAACATGGAGTTTCTATTGTGCGTTGCTGTTAAAACCTGTGATTAAAAAAAATCCTATAAAGAAAGGTTTTGGGGGGTTATTTCAATTGTAAATTTTGAGAAGGCTTTTTTTTTTTTTTATAAGCTTCTGAAGTAATATTGCTGTTACAATGTTTAATACCAGCAATATGTCTGAACTCTGCTATTCCTCAGGCTGAAGTCTTGTTTGTATAGAAGTCACAAGTGTGTAGACTTAATGATAGCAACAATATATTAAAGGCAAGAGAGATCCACATTGCAGCAGTCCAGAGAGGTCCAAGGCTTTCAGGATTTTTGTTCAGACTTTCACAAAATATTTGCAGAACTTTCTTCTGTACATTGCCTATCAACAAAAGGAATGAATTTCTAACAAGCCAAAGAACATGATGTGTTTAAATTTGGGATTTTGACCATATTTTTTTATAGATTAAAACATCTCAAAAATGCCATTGTTGTTTGTATAAGCAATTGCACTACTAGTTAAACATGGAGATCTGTACGGAAGGATAACCTTTGTTCCCTGGAGACGTGCAGTATGGGTTTGACAGATTATTATTCTGACACTTGGAGAATTCTAAGAGTAGAAACTTATCTTCTAGACATATTCTTCTAAGATAATTATAATTATAAAAAGAATGATAGGGTTCCATAAAATATTATTAGTGTTGTTTGTATAATATCGTACCCCTTTTTGTGTGTATGTGTGTGTGTCACAAATACAAATCTAGAAGAAACATTTATTAGCATTTTGACATGAATTGACTCAAGGTCAGAGAGGTTTGACAGCAAATGAGATTTAAACTGCTAGCAGGAGCAGCTCAAAGAAGCTAAAATAGTTCTCAAGGTCAGCACTAACAAACTCTAGGCGATCCTTGTGAAGTTAAGCAAAGGAGAACAAGAAAAATTAAGCTGTCTCTCAGAGGAATGTTTGAAGCCTGTGGCCAGCTCCAGAAGAGATTTTCTGTCTTTTGAGTGCACTAATATCGAGTCTGCTGTTTCATCAGACTGTGTCAGCTACTGCTGATGTCAAGTTTTCATCCCATTCATTCTGCCAGAGATCACCAAGTTCATGTATTTGTGGTGTTCTTTGATGTAGATGAAAGTCTGCAATGGTCTTCACGTGGCATTCAGTGGGCATACTAGTGTTGATGTAAACTCTAGTAACTAAAGCTTTGATCGTAATTATACTTAGTAAGTGGATCTGATGGCTTCAAAACTTGTCTTCAGTCCTTAGTCTCCTGATTAAGTTTTCCACTGAGCCATTATGAAATTAGGACAAGCTAGAGCTGCACTGTAAAGACTATTCTTGCTTTCCAGTGTAAGGAGAGTTTCAGGTTTTTTCCACTTGCAGTGCTTGTTATACCTGAAATGTATCAATGATCTTCCAGCTTATTTTTTTTTTGTTGGGATGTTACTTAAAGCAAAAGCCTGCAGTTTCGTAGCCACCAAATCTTATTTCAAGATCCCTTTGCTACTCTTCCACTGGGCATTATTGTCCTTTTCCCTTATAGGTGGAAATGGAATGCAAGAAAAATGTCTATCATAGTAGCATGCTGCCAGGACACACTGGATACTCACAGAGTAGCAGGTAATTCAAGTAGAAAACAGCATTTTTGTCAGGTTTGTCCACATAAGTCTTCTCAGTTTCCGCTGTGTTAAATCCCTCAAGAGGATGGATACTGCTGTTATCTGTCACATAGACCAGCTTTGATGACTGTATTCTGACAGCATCGTCAACTACAAGGTGACAGTGGTCAAGAAGACATCAAAGGAGGGAAAAAATTTTCTTCAACATGTTTTTTTCATTAATCCCTATGAAATTAGGTCTTTACCCAGAAATATGCAGAGCAAATTGCAGTGTTTGAGGCTCTGAGACTTTGAATGAAAATTTTTTATTTCCTTAGACGATTGGGAGTGTTGTGTGGTTCATGTACATGCTAGGACAGAGGAAAACAGGGATTAGTCTTGGGTGGCTGTAATTCTACAGTCCTGTATGGCTTAAACCCCTGCATTCTGCTGAAAGATGGAATTTTTTTTAATGTTATTGTGCATTTCAAGGTCGGGCAGTGCCTGCGAGAAGATGAAGTGGGTAGGCAAATTCCTACACTTCTTGAATGCAGTGACTGTTTATCTTTTAAGAGAGGCTGTTTTCTGCCTCTGCTAACTGACACATACATGCTGTGGAGCCCTTTCTGGTTAATCCTATCCTGTCCTGTCCTCTGTGTTGTGCTTTGTGTATGATGAGCAGGGTCTACCCAAACAGCTGCAGCATTTCAGAAGAAAACTCTATGAATTTGTCCTAGAGGAGTTCAAGAAACAGGCAGAGGTAAGCGTTTATTGCCCATCACTACAGATAATGCAGTGGAGCTTGAATTTATCAGAGATTACTTGGAAATGTATTTTATAGGCTGTTCTTTAACTCAGCATTTGCTTTTGACAGCAGGAATAATGGGTGAGATGTGTTTGGATTTACAGCATATAAAGGAAACCATCAGTAGTCCTGTGCACCTCATAAATCCTATGTGCTCAGCAATTATTTTTACCTCTTGGCTCAACATTATAATTCTGTCAGTTGCTGTTTATTTCTCATAAGCAAGACAAATTCATGTTAGTCCCATCTAACTCCTCAGCTGTTCTTTCATCCAGCATCATGAAGATTAGCTTCATTAGCTGTTGGAGCCCTCTGAACTCCGCTGTTACACAAGAGGGTTTTTTTTAGTGAGAGCATCATCTGGTTTAGAGGCTGGATCCAGCCTGGCTCTGCTGGTAGCTGTACTGGCAACTGTGTTGTTGCTCCACTTATCGCTGAGTGGCTGCAGTATCATCTGCCTGGCATGATTTAATGAAGGTGGTGCATTAGTTAATGTGTAAAGCTTAAACAAAGCTTTGTCTGACTCTGGGTGCGTATAGAGAGCATTGGGGAAACTGCTGGGCAGGAAGATGAAGGCAGAGTGTGAACAGGGGTTTTGTTTTTCTGCCCAGTCTATTATATTTGCTCCAGCAGGCCAAGATTTTTCTTTGGCCATGATCCCAGTATACTTGTGGAAGGCAAATCTCTGCTAGTACACTCCTGCTGAAATGTCTCCTTCAAGTCTAGTGTTTTCCCCATGAAAGACCATTCAGATGTCTTGGTGAGCATTGTCTGGATTTCCACATGAGCAACTGCTCTTTGCATCTGCTTTTTCTGACCAGCAGGATGAATTAGCTGGGACTGAGTGCAGCACAGCTAGGTTGCATCTGGCCCCAAAAATAGTTTGTTTATAGCTCATGTATCTGTAACAGTGTAGTTCAGCAGGAAAGTCAGATTCCTATGGAAAGGTTTTTCAGGGCATTTAGTGTCCCAAGAATGCGGGTAGGTTGGGAGTAGTGCCTGTGTGCCTGCCTTCGAAACAGCAAACTTTTGCAACCAGTTAGCCTTAAGTCTGAATTTATCCATTTCTGTCATCTTCCTTCCCATATGGTTCTTAGAAGCTTTATTCAATGGAGGGCAAGATCCTGGATAATTGGTCTTTTTACTGCAGCTGGTAGAGGGCTGAGAGAGAAAAGGAACCTGTAATATATATGGCTGGAATAGCAGCATTCACATTACTTCATTTTTAAGGCAAGCAGCTGAAAACAGATGCAGTAAAATACTTTTCTATTTTGCTCCTAATTTAAGAGAAAATGGTGAATGACAAAAATGTTGTTTTCTGCTTAATTTTCTTTCTTTCTTTCCCTAGCTTAAGGTAGTTGGGAAAGGCCACAATCTCAGATTGAAGTGGACTATGAAAAGTAAGTTATCAGAGATACCACACCTTGACTCCACATGACCAATGTTTAGCATAGTGGGCTAAAGTAAAATACTTCTTTTAACAAAGTTATGTGTGTTCAGTATGAAACCTTGCTCAAGGAAATACACAGCAGCAACTGTAAGAGACACCAGCGACACAAAGTGTTTTGTGTTTCTTCTGAGTTGCTTTACGGGATTTGTACTTTCTGATATATTAAATATGGTTGAAGCTCCATGGAGGATACTGGAAAACACTCTGCTTGATAGCAGCCTTGCTTTTTTCACTCCTGAATGTTTGAATGTTTCTGTCACAATTCAGAAAAACACATACAAAAGCTTGAGTTCATACTTCTTCAGAATAAATCTGCTCTTCCCCTTTATCTGCCATCTGAGTCTAATCCTTCTCCATTTATGACACTGCATTGATTTCTGGAGCCGCAGCTTGTGTTGTGATACTCTTAGGGTGATGATTGCTGTATTGCTGTTTAGTGAGTTTCAAGTACACTTAGTATACTGTAGACACAGAAAAGAAAGTGCAGTGCACTCAGAGGTGCTTAGAGGTCTGCTCTAGGATGCAGTTTAGAAACAGAGAATACAAAAAACTAAGGGCTGCTGCCTCCAAGCAAAGCACTTGTGTTGCTTTAAGCAGGTCAGCAATTCCACAGAAGTGCTTTGTTGGATTAGAAGCTCAGGAAGTTTCACAGATAAATTTGTCTTACGGAAGCATTTGAAAGAAGAGAGGGAAATCATCTAAGGAAAGACCGCTTGGAGGGGGAAAATGAGAAGAATGGGAAGGAAACAGGCTGCAGTCAGACTGGAACAGCAGTATCAGAGCAAGAAATTTAACTCTTGGGTGGAAACATTCAAAGAGGGAAGAATGAACCATTCTCAAAATGACAGAGAGGGAAACAGTAGTGTTATGAACAAACTGGGCTGCCAACAGAGAGGGTGACTTGCAAAGGGGGTAACAAAACCAATGAAAGCAAAGTTCTTTGCTTTGGCAAGAACATTGTCACAACCTTTGGGGTTTTGTGGGAAAAACTTATATAAACAAATTATGACTCCTTCAATCAGTTTTAACACCGCTCTTACACAGACACAATCACCATTGAAGCCATAGATGTCAACATAGCATAAATTAGACATATATTTCTGTCCCATATTAGAAAAATGAATTGCTTGTGTGAAGAACCAGCTGCTCTGTAAAAAGAATGAAAGAACAGACTGTATAGATGGGATTAAAATAAATAGTGCTGTCTTGTGCATCTGCTTCTTTTAGAGCACTGACACAAGCTGAACTGATGCTGATGCTGCAGAATTCTCTTAACTGACACAGACATTTGCTAGTTAAGTGACTGCCCCACTCCCAGCCCCACATTTATACTTCCTATTGGGAACACCTCATAGTTCTTGCCTGGTTTGCAGTTTAAATGGACACAGTGCAAAATAATGAACAAAGCAATAATGGAACTAAGCTACCAACAGAGAGTGCAGGAGCTACTGTAAGGAAAAGAAAAAAAACATCACACAGGGATGCTAATACCTAGATTTATACCTGCTCAACATGACTAGTCCATGAGCTGCACAAGGCCTCCCTGCTTTTGTTTTCCACAGCCAGTGGGGTCATTAAATTGGCCTCCTGGCACCTTTCTGCCTGCTCTGAGAAGTCTGTGGGGTGCCATGCTGTGGAGCAGGTCCTGGTCCCAGGCGTGCCTCATATCTATGATAGATGGGGGTGTTTTTCTCTGTCCTTTCTCATTTCACCAGGGATTTCCTACAAAAACAGGCAGGAAGCCCTGACTTTGGAGTCCTCCATTTCCATCCCAGTGAGGGGAGCTAGACTTCCCTTCTTTCCCTCTCCATTCACTCCTGAATAATGAAAGAAGGACTAGCTTTCCCCAGAGCCACAGTAAGATGAATTTTTTGAAGCCTTCTGTGCAAAGTTACTGGTTTATCTTTTCTTTTCTCTGAGGTATTGTTTTTTCATTGGGTCTGCATCACTAGCCTGCAGACAACTTACTCTTTTTACTGTCACAAAAGGAACATTTTAGTTATGTTGCAGAGAGACAGACTACAATTGTCTCCAGAAAAATGGAAGGCTGCTCTCTGCTAATGCATTAAACAAGAGCAAGATCCTCAACTTGTCATAGGAAAACTGACACTCGGTTGCAGCCTGAGCACTCCAGTACCACTATTTGAAAGAGGTTTTTCTCAGGCCAATGAGTATCCACTACCAAACTATGGTGAGACTTGCTCTTAACTCGCAAACACCCAAGGAAGAACAGAATCAGGTTGATCATTTTCACCGTTTGCTTCAAGTAAGTCGCAACCGAGTATGGTCACAGGGTGATTGCCATTACTAAGTATAGGGTATTTGTTCCTTCATACACTTCTGCCAGCCTCCAGGCTCAAAGAGATTAGAAAGAGTAGTCTTCCAGTGCCAAATAACAGCATTTAATTTGTAATAAGTTGTCAGATGCACACATATTTAGTCATTTGGGCATGCTGCTTCTGCTGTACTTCCCTTGCAGAGAGGAGCACAAACAGGTCTTTTGAGATGGGGGTTGATTTGTTAGGTTGAGTTTTGGGTTTGGGTTTTTTTTTTCAGTCAGAGCAAAATGAGTAATCCAAGTGCATATGTTCTGAATTTACTATCTCAGACATAATGAAAGTCATGCTGCTACTAAAAAGCCACCCAGAGATGGCTCTAGAGTAACAGTTTGGAAAATCTGACTAAAGACTACTCAACTGACTAAAAGGCACTGATTCAAACTAAGAAGATAAAAACAAATTCAGAAAACAGAACCAAAATATCTGTGAAGAAGCCTTTCTTGACGCCAGGAGTGAAATCACCAAGGAGAGAGTACTGTCAAGTAGGTAACATTTCCAGAAGGAAACTTTGGGTATGAAAATACAACTAAGGATACTGGGAGTAGAGAATGCCACTATTTTTACCCTCACAATGTTGTTTGCTTAATTAATGGAGGTGTAACCATTGTTAAGAGGAAAATCCAAGCTGATGTATCCCCTCCTTCTTGGAATCAACAACTGCCCGCACTGACTTCAGCTGCACCTGGTTTTCACCCTGCAGTAATGAGACATGGGTGATTAAACTTGAAGTGAGTTAGGCTTTTCATCTCAACTCTTATTTAATGGCATCCTGCTATTTAAATATTCTGATTACAAGTTTAGAGGATAAATTAAGCCACTTTGAAATGCCTTCTTCCACTTTGTTGAGTACCAAAAGGAGGTCTCCCTGAGTTATATGCTCATTTACTGTTATTTTGATATGCTCATCAACATTCATTGAAGTCTGGTGTGCCTTGTCTGCTGCACCTCCCATCTCACTGGGCAGCAGCTCTGAAATGCCCCTGAGCACAAAAATTTGGCTTTCCCTGGGGCAGGCAGTGGGTGCTCACAGCATGAAGAGTGTAATTGCTGACCCACATCTTTTCTAGCAAGAGGTTGTCTGCTGGATGAAAAAGTTCTCCAGATGGGTTCAATCTACCAGCAGGATGTGAAGTAGATAAAATAGAAACTTTAATTACTACATGTATCCTGGATGAATGGAGTGTTGTTGGAGCATGCCATAAAATGCACCCGAGCACTACAGGTAAGAAAAGAAAAGCTTTAATTGCTGAGATGTGTTCATTTCTGGTTTGGGCTTACAGAGACTTTAAAATCAAATTGAAATAATGGTCTAGAAACAGGTAGTTATACTATCATGTGATAGGAAGTGAGACAGTAATGCAAGAGAGTCTCAAATACAGGCACCCAGCACCACTTTGGATATGTTGGTGTGTTTGAGATCTCTACCTAGGATTGGTAGGTATGATTTATGACCTAGTGAGGTTTCTGAAGCAACAGTAGGAGGCGAGATAAGGTACTTCACAGCATCTAACACAACCCCTGAGTAGCTTCTCTTCTACAAATTAGGAAATTATTTTTGAAGGTGTACTTACTATTATCAGAATGGCCCAATTATATTTTAGCATGGAGTCAGCTCTGCAGTTGGCTAAGTACATTCATCTTCACCAGTGGCCAAGAAATATTTTCCACTAATGGTATTTCTCTCATCAGTCTGTAATCTCTAGAGTCTCAGCTCATTTCAGAAAAAAAAGTACAGATTCACAGGCCACTTAGTGTTAAAATGCTGCTAAGATCTTTTATTATTGCATCAACAAATGTTATGGCAAGAAGCAAAGAGAGCATTAGTAGAACAATCTAAAAGGGGCCTTAACAACAAAGCCATTAAGTGTAGAGTCCCTAAATCCCAGAGGAAGTCATTTGGACATCTTTCTGCTCTGCCTAAATATAATACCTGAAAAATGCATGCTAATGCCCCTGTACTTCTGCATGCATTGCACAGCACTGCTTATTAGTTTAGCACCAATTTTATTTCTGAGGGAGGAATAGTGGGTGGGAAACTGTAGGCAGAGGAATGTACAGAAGGGAGAAACAAATCTTAAGATTTGAAATAATAGAAAAAGAGAAGGAAGAAAAGAACTAGTAAAGACAAAAATAATCTGATATTACAAAGCTGCAACAAGGAATAATTACTGCTATATGGCAAGGACATGGTGGTATGGAGTTACCTGTTTTCTTTGAGATTTGTGCCTTATTTTCCAGTGAGCTAGAAGTAATCTGGAGGTATAATATAGTTAAAAAGCAGATGTGGAATAACCTGCATTGCCAGAGACCACAGTGAAGTAAAAGGAAAACTGGTGGATGTTTATAATGGTGGTTATCCTGGGTCTAGGTCTGGCTTTTAGAAGCAGAATTGTATCCCTGATTCAGCCACTGACAGTTGTGTGGTGTTGAGAACTTCCAAGGCATGCTGATGAGTGTTGACTTAATGAGCATTAGCTGATAGTTAAAGAAGTAAAATCAAACAGCCTGGTGTTAGTTCTGTGTTCTTGCTCAACAAGGCTCATGTCCTTTATAAGGACCACCCATAGATATTAGAGAGCATGCTGTAGAAATCCGCAGTTAGAAGCAAATATACTCTTTGATAAGCTGAGAAGCACATTCATGCTGACTGCTGTGTTCACTGTGTTTCTTCTGTGGTTTGTCTTTACTACATGTTACTTGGAAGTGGTAGACCAGAGCCAATAAACTGAGAGCTAGTTTTAATCCTATTGAGACATACCTCATTCCTCCATTTTTCCTTTGAAAATGAGGCCTATGTCACATTGCATTTCAGCAATCATCTTGAGCAGACCCATAACACACCATGCTCCAAGCACATCTACCACCTATACTCGAGTCTCAAAGGCTGCCTACATAAATATTGGTAGGAAATTGCAGTAACTGACCTGAACTTGCCTGGTGATATTCTTAGTCACTCAGCACTGTGCTACCCCATCCTAAGCTAGAGGATGTGCTAAGAAATGTGGACCCTTCTATATACCATGCAGCATCTTGGCCCATTTTTCTAGGTTCTCATCCTGCTGGCCTGCAGGTATCCTGTAAAAGACAAAAGCAAGGAGAAATGCACTCAGTGATTGCAATACTGCTCAGTTCAGGAAGATAAAGAATAGCTTGTCCTTTTACTGACTGACTTGCTTGTATTAGTAGAAAATTATTTCATTTACAAGAAATTTGGAGACTGGGTCATGACTTGCACTTGGTAACCAGTGAATCAAGGACGCTTTTTCCTGAAAAAACTTACTGTATGATAATTTTCTTCTTAACTTCCTTTATGTGAAATGTAGGTATGTACTAGGATATCATCCTGGTAGATATCCATCTATTTCCTATGATAGATATGATATCTATCTATTTATTTCCTATGATAGTAGCCACTGTCATAGGAAAAGAAATAGATTTAATGTCAATATTGGTTGCTGGGAGATCATCTTTAGCTCACCAGTCAAGGGGAGGTATTATATAAGCTTACTATGCACAATTGCTTTGCATAACAACATGATGTGAGGCTAATAAAAACAAATGTCAGCTCCTTGTCATGAAGTATAAAGCACTAAGGACACATTTCCAGCTGGACAAACCACTATCAGTGCATTAAAAAGCTTTTCCAACTGAAATGATGTATCAGGCAATTGAATGATCACAGCAGGCAGCTATGAACGCTATCAAGAGCAGCTCCATTTCTTGAATGAGGTATGAAAGATGCTGGCTTTTCTGGGATGAGACTAAACCTTCATTTTAGTCCCCAGAAGGTTTGGGGGCACTGTATTTTCTGGAGTCAATAAAGAGTGTTAAGCACATTGCACTGTTCTCTCTGCATCTCACAGGACTGGATGATCTATTCAGAGAAGAAACTTGATTGTCCCTTTTTTAAATGTAAAGATATGAATGTAGCTGGATTAAAAGTGAACCAGCACATTTTATCAAATCAAAGATTTGATTCTAAAAGGATGAGGATCTTCCACTGGTGCAATCAGTAGGACCTATAAGGGGCTCCCTTGCTTGATTCATGCAAACAATTCTGGAGGGCGTTTTAGGCAAAGAAGTGAGCAGTTTGGTTTAAAAGAAAAGCCATTTAGCCTGAAGATACATAACATCAACTTGCTTAGTGAAATTTGGTTGGTTTAGGTTTTTTTTTTATTTCCAGTAATACAACACTTCAATACATCAGTCCCTTGGCAGCAGTTTTTATTTTCTAATTGGCAACTCAGCCAGTGCATGCGTGTGTGTGTAGGTTGAGGGCATATATATTAAAACCACAAACTTTCATCGCTATTGTACACTGTCACTTCTACCCCGTGGGTGTTTTAAATAAATCAAGATGCATTTCTTCTTAGTGTACTTGCCACAGATCAACAACTGAGGGTCAGCTTCACATATTGAGCTCAAGGACCTGTTCATGGCTTTTATGAAAAGAAGCCTCTACTATATTTTTGAATATAGCACATGCATCCACTGATCTATGCCTCAGTGGGAGAGTTAGCAACACTAATTTTGTTAAGCAGATAATAAGTAAGAACGAAAGTAACTTCAACAGAACTGGAAATCAGAGGGTTTTTTCTTCAAACCACTGAAGTTGTTAATGTTGAAACGCTTAATGATTCACTGAACTCTTTGATTTGAAAGGCAGAAAGACTAAGAGATTTAAAATACTGTTCTTTCTGAGGAGCAATTACTTGTGATTTAATCAGCTATGCATTTAAAAAAAAAAAGATATAGCAGCTATTTTACGTAGGAGAGCAAAGTGAGTCACTAAATGAACCTTCACCATAGGGAGAAAAATCCATATTACCATCAAAGTAGTGAACGTGATTCAAAGAAATATGCAATAAGTCCTGACAGTGTGGATCTGAGGGATGGGAAGTCACCTAAGTTCATTCTGCAGCCTTCAGCCAAAAGCAGATTTAGGACTTAATTTTACTGTAGTATATGATGGGTATCTTGAAGTTTCTTGTCAAGCATAGCAGAAACAAGCTAGTCCTTACACTAGCCTCTCTGTTTTATCTGCTGGTGAATGTAGTACCACATCTCAGAGCTCTCTGTAGTGGCAATGACTACTCTCATCAGCTTTCACAGTAGTCACCAAGTAAAATAAAACTGACCTGGCAATTAAGTAATGTGACTGGAGAATAAATCTGATCAAAGTAAATATTTATTATGGCTAGGAAGGTAGGAAATGCATGAAGTATCTGCAGGGTTTTTTTTCCTTTAGGCAAAAGTTGCCTGTTACACTAATATGTATGTATGTTACTGCCTTTTTTTTTATTTATTAACCCAAAGACACACAGACTTTTCACATACAAATGTGCAGTGAATATTATATAGACACATAAATAGACAAACAAAATTCACACACTGATTCTTAAGGTAGAGCCAAAGTTATATCCTTTTGATGCATTCCTCTGTGACTAGAAGCCTGGGAAATATGTCAGTATAGATATTATATGAATAATAATGGCTGTATTTAAATATGTGGAAGGCTTGAATGTCAGGTAGTCTTGAGTATACCAGCTAAAACTTATTATTGAGATTTTAGCTCATTTCCCAGAATGACTGAACAGCTAAATGTTTCCATTATACGAGTTTCAGTTTAATGCAATAACAAGGTTTATGAGCTACATAAAGCAATATTTGTTTGTTTGGGTTTTTAAAACTTTTTACAGCCTAAATAGAAATGAATGATAAAATAATTGCTCCCGAAAGCAAAATACAGTTCTAAGAACTAACATCCACTAAACAGTTACCCGATTTTTGGATGTACTGAGGTTTGTGTTTCCGACAAAGTTCTACTTCTCTTGAAGGAACTAGAAAGACAATTATAAATTCACAGAGCATTTGCAAGCATCCGTTCCAGATTCACATACTCTTGATTCATCTGTGTGCACAAATAGCATGAGTTTGATAACAAACGATCAGAGCTGGTAATTAGCATAGACAGCTCCCTAATTTGCACAGGAAGTCAGCACAGTTGTTTAAGCTAAGAAAGTACCGTGTTGCATGCTTTGATCACAGTTGGAATTATTTGTGTCAGTGGGAATCCAGCCTATCTGAGGAAATACTGTGGATTTCTTAACATTCTAGAAATGGAAAAACTTTTCTTCAATTCTCAGGATAAATCAGCTTTCTTTTTTGGAATGCTTTGAAAAAATTTTTTTACAGTATCATACACAATATCATATGAAACATTTCAGTAAATAATAGGAGGCACATCCTTTAGTTCTCCTGTCATTCTGTTCTTCAAGGTGGTTATAGCCTAAAGAAGTTGTGTTTGAGAAACAAGCTTGGAAGGTCATATGAGGCATCCTGGATGCTATCCACCAACCTTCTCATTCATTAATAATGTCTGGAAAGAAAGAACAAGAAAGTGATGGTGCTCTGGTTTATAACACTTGCAATGCGTAGCTTAAAATTGTGCATAAAACCTTGCCCATTGCACAGTGACTCCGCTCACCTTGAGATACTGCTTCAGAAAGGCAGCAGTGGCATCTTCCTTACCGAGGGACCAAAACAAAGAGGTATTTGTGGTGATGTAGGGGCGTAATTTGTAGATGACAAAAGCAGACAATTACTTCCCTTACTCACCTGAGGGCCATATACAGTCAGGACTAAAAGGCAAGGTGAAAAGTGCTCACTTGCTGATGGATAGGCTGTTTTTGTCAGGTATTGTGCCTCCATAGGCTCACTGTTTACTTTTCAAAATGCCTTTGAGACTGCAACGCTGAAGCTGGGACATGTGTGCTTACTTTAATAGTGCCTAAAATGGCACAGAGGAGCCCGATTTTCTAAGATTAAATCCATTGCCCAGAACAACATGTCTGTGTTTCATCTTCAGTCCTTTTGGTGTTCATGTACTAGATATCAGAAAATGCTAATTTAAAAAAGGGGTTCTTTCCTCTATTATATCCTTAGTCCTATGCTTCCAATTCAATTTCTAAGCAATAGATATGAGCATGAACAAAAACATTTATCTCCGATATTTCACAAAGGTCAGAAATACACTAATCTCCGTTCCATAATCCTTCTTAGGGCCTGCCTAAAATTCTGATCCAAAGCCAAATTTATTTAACTATCATCAGGCTAATTCAGATCCAAGTTTTTTTCTGAAACGTAGCCTAAGTCACACTCTGCCTGGTAAGTCTCCCCCATGAGTGTTGTAGCTTATATTATTATGCCAGATCTTGAATTGCCTATATTTATTATGGAACAGATCAGTGTATCAGAAGACAAACTCAACCTGCAGAGCAATGACTGAGGTTTTGAGGGTGGGGGTTGAATGAGCTTTCTTCTTTTTCATTGCCATGCTTTGTTTGGTTTCTCAATGTCTTTTGATAACATTTTGGTATAAATTCTAAACTGGCTGTACCATTTTCTGATATTAATGGCATTTTTTGTCCATCAAAGTATTCTCACCCACAACACTCTCATCTCTAGTTTTTTTCTCTTTGATTCTGTCACCCTGCCAAAAAATGCATTACTAGCGGTATGAAAAGGACTCAAGTGTCCATTCTTGTGTGCTGTCTCCATTGGATTGTCCTTGAATTGTGCGAAGGAAAGGAGAGACCAACTTTTGGAAAGACACTTAATCTATTAATAAATGTCTCAATAAAATGTATATTGCTGTTAATTCTGAGATCAGTGATGTAATTTTTCTATGGCTTTTGATTATTAAACTCCTGTGATTCTCACAATTTTTTCTGCAATTCACCTCTTTTAACGTGTGCAGTGCTCGGTGGCCTGAATTAGCCTTTCCTAGGGTGTGTACTCAACTGCTGAGATATTTGCAAACATTCAGTACCCTTAAAGTAATGGCTGTTACTAGATCTGAAGCCATGTACTAGAAAAAGGTCTTGTGAATAGAAAGACTGCACCACTTGCAGGGACAGACAGAATCCCTCCAGGCAGCACCATGGAGTTCTGCAGGGCAACAGACCTGAGGGGTAAGAGATTTAGTACAAAGGAAAGACTATCCTGATCTAAGAGGATAAAGGGTATTCTAGCAGAAGCCCAGACAAACTTTTGTTCAGCTAAGGAAGTCAGCATGGATGTTCTATCTACATAGCAGGTTGTTCCATCACATCCTCCCTTGGTACTAACAATACTCTGAGGCTTCATCACTTCACCAGGAGTCTTATCAAGCTTAGATCAGCATTATGGGTAAATGTCAGAATATCTTTTTCTGGCTTATCTTGCCTGTTTGTTTCCCTTAAAAATAATGCTACTAATAGAGCAATCTTTCTACTTAAACTTCTGTGTAAATGAATCATTTAGCTTTTCCTCATCTCAGGAAATTCAAGGCAAACTTCTATCTCTGTTAATACAGTAATACTGTTAAAAGTAGTATTTTTATTCCTCTGGTCCCAGGTTTTACAAGGAGAAAAGCAATAAGTAGTAATACAATTGAATGATTTAATTCCATACTCATTTTCAGACTGTATAAAAACTAAAACTACTGAAGGGAGCTATTAGATGAGGGCTGATATTTGCATGTTCATAAGGATTAGCCTACCTGTAAATCTAGAAGGACTGAAGTTAAAACACTCAATGTGAATTCCCTCTTTCAGCTACTTAGCTGCTAAGAAGGGCTGGGACAACAGTGTAATGAGTAAGGGAGTTTTTGGTGTTTTAGCAGTAAACACTGACTCATCTGCCCTGTGCTCTTGATAAGCATTGGTGACAAACATCAGCCTATTTCAAACATAACCCAGGACAGCAAAGGTTATATAAAAGCATGAGATATTTTGTCCCTTTCTAATGACAAAAATACAATTAATTCAGTTCACCTTAGTCATTCCCTGTCATTTGCGTTCAAGTCCTGGGAGAACAAGCCTTAAGGGCTTTGTACCACTTTCTCAAATATCTTTCTTGGTACCAGTCCCCTTTATGAGTCTCTGGTGATTTTCCTCCCCATTTGGCATGTCTGTCAGTATGAGCATGCTGCAGCTCACAAGGTACAAAATACTTTACTGGGTATCCTTGGATCCTAAGTGGCTTAGCAGAAGTGCGCATCACTTCGTGATGTTGAACACTTTAAAGTGTCTCTAATGCTAACCTGAACAGCAGGAATGGAGTCACTTTTACAAAGCCTGAAGATATTTAGCAGTGGAGACAGGGTAGGGCATGCAGGACAGCAGTAAGTGTCCTTTTAGATAAGAATTAAAATATTGAAAAGACACAGCTTTCATGTCCGTCAACTGTAGACAAAATCCATTTTGTTCTCCATAAATTGAATCTTACCCATCTTTCCCTAGCTCTCCCACAGCAGTGCAAGGAGAAAACATTCATTATATTCTCCATAGATGAGCAAAGTATTTACACTGTTATTTTGCTAGCAGCAAAATGCTTTTTCCACCAGCTGAATTTATCTACCCTTTATAATTGCTTAGCCTAATTAACACTCCAGTAAATAGCACACCTGCATTACCTTCACATCCCTATATGCCTGCTCTTCTGTGCTGCTGCTGTTGTTAAACCATTAAAATGCTTCCGAGTTGCCCGAGTCTTCCTGGAGATTGCAGCAAGCATGTGTCATGCTTTTCCATGAAGGCTTGGGAAGATGCAGGCTGGCTCAGAACTGTGTGACACAATCTATTTTTAGAGCTCCCTTTTTTTCTGAGAAACTAGTTTTCCCATGGGAAATAAGTCCTTGGGGGAAAAGTCATTTCCACCTCATTTGTTAATCTAAAATATCTTTGCTTTTGGCTCCCTGCTAGTGAGCGCAGAACTGCTGCATCTAGTTAATTTTGCAGTCCCACTAAATGACAGTGAGATTTATTTAGAAGGCAACCAAATTTAGTTCTGTTATGTTGTGGCAATGGTTATATGACAAGAGGTAGGACATCTTCTCCCTCTGGTTTACTCTTGGAAAAACTTGTTCCCTGAAACCAGCAGATTTATAGATATGAAAGTTAATCAAAGCACCTACCCCTAGGATGCAGTGAAAGGTACAGCTGTAGGGGAAACCCCCAAATGCCTGGCACTCCAAAAAGAGGATAGCATTCCCTATGAAACTGAAATGTTGCATCCAAAGAGCAAGCAAAAGGAAAACGGAGTTGCTGTTAACAGGGATCTATAAAACCCTGCTGCAATGAGACCGTCAGGCTGCTGCTGGAAGCTGTAAGTCTAAAATTATGGATGGGTTCCTTTGGTTTGTTATTGTTCTTTTCAGTATTTTCCCTGTAAAAACAGACTCTCTGGGATCATTACCTAGTTGCAGCTTATATTCATATTGACTGGACTGTGTACATTAGAGCTACCATGAGTGTAGCTACTTATGCCTTTGTTTAAAATAACAGACTGGAGCTAGGCTGCCTCTGGACATCAGAATGAGCTGTCCCAGCAAAGCTAGAGGTACCTTTGATGTGGTATGTGATGCAATAGCTAACAAAAAAAGAATAAAAAGAAAAAACCCAAACAGCAAGCAACAGCAAAACTAGTTCCAGGTAGCTCCAGCATGGCTCCTAAACGGCCCAGCTCCCCCCAGTCCATCTCTATGCAGAGGTGAGGTGTGAAAAGAATAAATAACACCATGAAACCATCTCTGTACCCTACGGGGATCAAAAAATGAGCCAAGTAAATCAGGGAGCCAAATGCCACCAAAGAGAAAACTATAATAGTTATGTTCCACAAATAACAGTTTCCCTCTTCCCACTACTTCCTGGAATGGTACAATAACATCATTATCATTACAGTGTGATTGATAAGGTATTATATCATATTCTATTCCTATATAGGAATGTTAGCTGTATTCCTATACTTGGTGATTGTGTGAAGGCTCAAGTTTGTTAAGGTTCCACATTTTGTCCAAGTATATTCTAACTAAATAGGCATTGTAGGGATATAGTATCAGTATTTAAATAGTAGTATAGCCCAAGGGATAGGTTAAAGAAAGGTCAGCCTACTGTTACTTTAAGCTTGAAATACAAAATTCACAATGGGAATATTTGATGTGAGCTTTGGAAGGAAAATTCACTTGCAGTTTCACTACAGATATTTTTAGTGGACACGCTATTAGTATCAATTATGTTTCCAACAGGAAATTTTCTGAAGTTATTTCCAGGGAAAGAAGCGGCTAAAATAGATGACCTAAAAACATCTGAGCATGTTTTGGCAAGGCTCCATTGTTCTGGAAAAAACAACAAAATCTCTCTTGATTCTGCCTGGACAGAGCACACTTCAGAACCAAAAAGCTTTCAGGAAACAACAATCTTCTGCCTGTTCAAAGCTGTCATGGAGTCACTATGTAGCCTCACGGTCCAAGGTTGTGGTCCAGCATCGGATCAAATTTTTGCCAGTTTTTGCTGCCTCAACCTGTGGGGTTTTAAGAACCAAGATCCAGCTGTGGCTGGGCATCTCTTGCTTTGAATCATGGCTTTGCATATGCCACCACTACATCACTTCTTTGGTTGCAGCATAGCATAGAATTATCCAAGTGTTTCATTATCTTCAGCTGTCTGTAGCTCAGCTGCTGGTAACAGTCCAGTTGCAGAGACCTATGTGAGCTAATGATTTAGAGTATTTACCCTCAGGATAAGTTCATGTGAGGCAAGCTTAGCTTTGGACCATGATTACAGAACAGGGATGTCCTTTGTATCCCTACCTGTAGAAAACAAGGATAATGATGAAGCTCCTTCTCCCTTTGAGTGCATGGAGATCTACCAAGGAAAAACTTCCTAAGTGTGTTTATTTTTATCATTTATCAATATACCCCTCTTTTTATTCCTACAGAAATGAGCTTCGTTATGAGTGAATTTATTATGGCAACAGCCATTAATATACTTGTTATAAACCTGCCTATTATACAACTGAAAACTCTACAAAATAATGGGAAAGTTGCCCCATTAATTATATTTTCAGTTCAATACCACAAGCAGATAAGAGGAAGGCTGGAATGGTTCTGTTTTGTTTGGATTTGATCTGTGCTTTCTCCAGCTAGCTCTGTATTTCTTTCTTGAATGAAGTATGACTAATTATTTTTAATAGGCATAAATGTAGACTTCTGTACTTACTGGTATATATATCCAAAAGTCAGGCAAAGATTTAATCTTGGTGTCCAGTCAGTAGCTGTGATATATTATTGTCACAGACGAGGAAACAAAGCATTCAGGCAGAGAAGCACTGGAGGAGTGAGGACTTGGGAAGACCTTAATTGAGTCACAGAAGCTGGAGATTTGCTTTTCAACTACATCCAAGCTGAGTGACCAAATTCTTCACAGGCTGATGTTAAAAGTGAAAACTGCTGGTTCTACCCATGTTAAGCACAAGGATCTGTAACAGTAGAGGGAATGGGGAATGTTGTGCCACCTAATTATTTAATCATTAGATGGGCCTCATCTTGGTTACACAAAGTGTCACTTTCAATGAAATCTCAACTAGGTGCAGAAATCTTTGAGAAAGCATCATTCTCAAGATGAGCTACGTCTTTATACAGAAGCATCCACAGCAAAGAGCCCCTGGCGATCTCTTTCCCTGATTGCTTTTGAACTAACAGAGCCTCTGTAAATAGTGCCTACAATAATGGACAGCATCATGGCTCTGCCAGAGTGGTGAGGATTAAAGTTTACTAAATAGACAAAATATAGAGGCAAGGATTGGTGCCTGAATGATAGCACTTGTGTTTCTTTTTTGTCAGGAAAGTCCAATTTTGAGCTTAGTAGAGGGATTTTGTTGCTTTTATCATGAAACTTCAGCTGCCTGGAAAGAGCCTGAGACAGGAAGCCAAGCTACATCAAAAAAATGAGTAGAGCAAGAGTCTATGCATGGAAATGAAGCAGTTCTATTCACACCAGCTCCTACAGCTGCTCCGTTCTGATACCTGTCTACCTATCCGAGCCATTTGAATGACAGTGTCTGATGCTCACCCCTCAGTCATCATGGTATGCAGGTGACCTACTGGAAAAGAAAAACAAAAAGAAAAATTCATAGTATGTCAGAACGTTTCTCTGTGGAAGCATTAACTGTCGTAACAAAAGGGCAGATGAAGAGCAAGCCTTGTGTCTGCATTTCTAGAGTAGGCTTCATGAAATTTGGGGCTGCTTTGCCTGATTAAAGCTCCAGAAACCAAAGGGCCATTAGAAAGGTTCAGCAACTGTTTAAAAAGCCCAACCAAAACCTTTCAAGCTTTCTGAATATGAAAAAAACCCCAACCCAAAACCAAAAGCCCTGAAGTGTCCTAATGCCTTAGAAACAAGAACAGCAGTAAAAAAATACCCCCAAATATTACCTATCCTGGTGAAAAACGGATCTATTCTAAGCTTGTCACATCTTCGGAGTCCAGATATGTGTCTTTTTAAAGCACAAGGTTTCACACATTCAGAACTACTTCCTTCATGCTTTTTTGAAGCCGAAAAAATGCAATGGCAAAAGCTGTTCTGAATTGAAAATTTGAACAGAAAAATAAATAGATTCAGGTCAAGCTTTCTTTTTTTTTTTTGATACCTCTTCATTTTTAAAACATTTCCTTATAAATATCTCACATTTTGAAATGAAAGTTGGTTTCAAAAATTGAACACAAATTTTCTCATTTAAGAAAATCTTAGAAGATTTTAATAATTCAAAGTTTTATAGAAACTGAGAGTGAAGAAAATTGTCAACTGATCCTTTTTATGATTAATATAATTACAAATATGGGTAAGTCAACATTTTCTGCTGAAAGACATTTAGGAAAAATACTGAACCAGGTGTGATAGGCATAGAAAAGATTACCAATTATGTCTTAGTGAATGTATTTGATTGCATAGAAGCAGCATTTCACTGTCAGCTTCTCCAAAATGAACATCTAGAATTATTTGCATTGACAAACAACTGAACTGAGATATTAGGTCTCAGCAATAAAAGCGGTCTTGCACAAGCTCTTTAAATAATGTAAGATCTTTCGCCTTTCAGACTCCATGCATAGGAAATAAATGTAAAATGAACAGTGTGTGCAACTCTGCAGTGAGAGATAAATACTGTGAGAAAAAGAAAAGAAAAGTCTTAAGTTACACAGCTTTTTCTTTCTTTTCTTTCCTTGCAATTCTCCATTTCCATAATTCTCTATGACCCATCATCATCATCTGCTTTCCTACCTCTTTTGCTGCTGAAATTTCTGAGCAGACCCATCTTTTATTGCCTTGCGCCTCTTATGTGCTGTCCAACTGTATGCAAATCACAGCTGAATGTTTTTCCTTGAAAAAAACTACATCTCTATAAGTTTCTTGCTTCTCCTAACAGATTCATAGATGCAATACTTCACTGTCCACAGATATTTATGTGCACAGTATGTAACTAATACAAGATGCAGAGTATTAAATTATGTTATGTCTGAGAATAAGAAAAAGAGATCCTCTGGTCTTATGTAAATCCTCTTGGGTTTATATTTGTCAGTGAACAAGTGGGTGCATGATGCTCTCAAGCCCCCATATCCCCTGATTCTGAGTGTTTCATACATTTGGTGAATTCAACAGTATTTAGATCCACTTTGAGATATTAGTAGACACAATAATCCCTCATTTAATTTCATGCTGGCACGTCTTTTTCTCACTGAATTGGAATGCATAGAGCATAAATAATAAAAATGACCCATTTAATCATCTAGAGAAATCTTGTGCAGCTATCAGATATATGCAGCTTGATTTCCCTCTGACTTATCCTCCTCTTGAAAAGATGAATCTGATTTCAGCGTATTAGTCTTGATTAGCACTCATTAACTTACAACATATTGTATTTATTTCAATGTATTGAGCCATTTCAGAACACAATTGCTGTCAGCTTACACTACAGACAAAAAGGAGGAGGAATTTTCACATCAACCCTTGCAGATGAGAGTGTCTCCATGTTCTTTAGGGTGAGGGAAAGAGCTCCCAGACCTTTGCTTTCATTGGCTGCAGCAGCAGGTTTCCATTCATAGACTAAAACAGGAAATTTGACATCCTGCTCACATATATAAAGCTACATGGAGATGCCTAAATTTAATTGTCTTCATTTTGTGCTGCATATTAGCAGAATTGGATGCACACTATATAGTCTCTTACTCTATATACAGCTAGGGTGAGATGGATCCTGCCTTAACATGAAATATAAGGAAAACCACAAACCTTGTCTCCGCATATATTCACTAAATCCCTGAAGTTCATTTAATGATAACAAAGGCCCATATAGCTGCTTCTCAGATGTGAAGGAATTGACTTGATTCAGCATTGCAGTCTGTTGTTTCCTCAGTGTCATGCCCCAGGCTGCAATACAATCATTACTGCTGTTCTAAATTTCAAGCTAGATATTATATCAACAAAAGATAAGAGCATCATGCAGAAAAACATAAAGCTATATTTAGTGTATATTCATTTTTCCAACAAACACAGTGTAAACCCTTTCTTTCTTTTGTTTCAGTGATGTCACAAACATGTAAAGTGCAGATAAAAGTCAAAATTAGTACCAAAGAGGAGAAAGGCAAGGCAAAACTTGGAGCACAAACCCACATCCATTGGTATTTTGCTTTGGACTCCCAACAGCAACAGTCTGCTCTGAATAAGATGATTTACAGAGAAGGATGACTCAAGTACCACAAACCTGATGGAAATCCAAGCTGAATAAAGAGGAGAACTTCCTGGGGACATCTGCATGCACCATTAGATTTTGACCAGTTCACCCATTTCATGCGAGGCCCTGTAAAAGGAGACACCAGAAAGTTCTCCAAGTCTGAATCTTGAAAACAGCAGAATAGTTATCTTATTCATAGATATAATCTCAAATCTGTAGCATGACACCCATCAACCCCCATACCCAGGGAATAATTTTTGTCCTTCACTGCTTTCTTTGGAAGGCTGACCTATTATCTGGTGTTTGGAAGCATATCATACCCTGTAGAGAAGGATTTATTGGCTGAACTAGAAATGCATCCCATGTCTTTTCTTTCTGGCATGCAGTACACCTTTGTTTAGTTTTTCCAAATTCTTTGTCTTGACAAGCTGAGAACTGAGAGACTTTCCTAGTCATACAGAGCAAGAATTTCTATCTGGGATACTGTATTTGAAAAGACTAATGCCTTTTCATTTAACAAAGAGGAACAACTCAGTTCTCCTGGGATTCACAGCTTTGCATTAAATGGCATGGTAACCCTCATTTTTAAAGGAACTATACCACTTCACAATATCATTTTAAATGCTACAGTGATTTCAAATATTAAGCACAACTCCAAATGGTGTTAGCAGCAAATATTAATAGGGGGTCAAGTGGTTTCATTTCAGGATTCTCCCTGCGTTAATTTATCTTAACTCTCTCACTTCAGTAAAACTTCTGAGGCCATGTAGTTCACAGCAGTGGGTATTACCGGATAATCTGATGCAGATAAAAGAATAATAAAAGCTAACAGCTTCCTAGAAAAGAGGGAGCAAAATGTCAGCTATATTCACATGAAATACTACCAAATATAAAAGATCTATTTAATTTCAGTGTCTCCATTTTATGATGTTTTAAAAAAAAATAAATATCTCCTTTTAATCCTATCCTGACAAAACCTCACGTTCCCAGATATTTAGAAAGAAAATCCTCATCCTCAAATCTTAATTGTAGTGATAACAAACTGAGAAAACACTCTTCCTGGAATGCCATGTCCATATTGGGTGGAGAGACAGACTCTGGTAGAAGGGTCAAATGACATGCTAAAGGACTTACCATCAAGTCAATATAGATTGTCAGGCATCCCTAGTGAGCGAGCAGGCAACTAGGGCTTTGTACAAGGCAGAGCACAGGCCCATAAAACTTGTCATAGATGTAAGGCTGAATCAGGGTGCAGAGCTCCCCTGCAAAAGTAGCAGGAAAAAAATTCCCCTCTCCTCATTTTGCCAAGGGAATGGTTTTCTGGAAAGTGAATTGCATGTTACTGTGAGAATGAGAAGGAAATATTTTGAAGCAATAAAACACCATTCCTGTCCATAAAAGAATGCTTTCTGCTGTGCAGGCCATGATGACATTTAACTCAGGGTTGAAATACTGACATCATCTGCTTCGAAACCTTCCCAGGGGTATAAGTATTAGCTCTGACCTTAGGCAATGAGGGCACTTCAGCACATGGGGGTGTTTGCTCACAGCTCCATCATTTCCCCTGCTTCCTTCACTACCTCATGATTTTTCTCTCCTGCATCATCTGGGAAGGGAGAAGGAGCAAATGAAATCTTAGCTCAATTTTATGATTCTTTCTGTTAACCCTAAATCAGGGATCTGCTATCATGATGCTTTTTCAGCCAAATCGCTTGGAACTGTTTTTATTCCTGGTTATGGAAGATATTGCAGCCTTCATGGGCACAGTTCCAAATCTTTATTCCTCAATTTTGTGTGAAAATTAACCAAGCTGCCTTCTCGTCCCATTCTCCCCATAGACAAGTGACTTCCTGTATGAGAAATTTCTGCTTATTTCATGAGTTAGACAGCTTGCTTTATTAGTGCAGAGATGTGATGTACAGGATCTTTCTTCCTGCTGTGCCTAATTTCTGAATCCAAGGGTATTATTAAGAAGGAGGAGTAAAAAAGATTAGGTGTGCTTTCATCTACATACCCAAATGGTGGCAGTTCTCATTAGACAGCAGCAAACATTTTCAAGAGAATTGCTCTTTATGGCTCCCCCCCAAATCTCTGATCAAAGGTCTCAGAAATAAATTGATTCTGTGAACATCCATCTATTTGACATGCAAATTGCGCACTTAAAAAAAATGATTTTAAGCCTTATACTTGTCATCTCAGTATAACACTTCATTCTTTCCTAATTCATTCGAAACAGCCTTGAATCTGACACAATACATTTGAATTTACTCAAATTCTACATTCAACTGGGGCAGTACTATGGTAAGTTAATGACATTGCAATTAACAACAAAAAAACCCAACACCTTATAGTTCCATTTCTCCAGAAATTAATTTGTTTCTAATTCTTAACTATTTTTTTTTAACTAAATGACTGTACTTCTTTGCAGCAATCTTCTTTGCTCAATAAAATGTTCTTTTGCATGGTTACGAATAAAAAACTGTATTTTTTTTAATGTGATTTTTATTCCTCATGTATCTTGCTCATTCAAGCACCAGCATTACTGCTCACCATGTCCAGGATCCAGCTCACCTGCAAATTATCCTACCTGAAACCCTCAAATAGCTGAAATATCTGAGTGGAAAGCGGAATACATTTCAGTACATCAAGCACTAACTGCTAAAACACAGACCTTTCCCCTCAGGCCATTTCTAGAGGATCCAGAGGCACTTTGTACCTTGGTCTGGTCCCTAGGAATGGGTGTTAAACTTGACCAGGAGCACTTTGCATCAGCTGTAGGGTCTCACCTGGATAAAACCAAAACTCCCTCTCACATAGCTCCGGTAGCCTTGCCTTGGGCAGTCTGAGCTGTGCAAGAAGCTTCCTGAATTAGCTCAGTTTACTGCTGCCCAGCTTTGACGGTGCAGAGAACAAATTTACAGCCTTGCAATGTTTCCAGCTGCCCATTGGAATTCAGCCCAGTTGAACTTTGGAATTCACATCAGCTCCTTCTCCCAAGAAAGGCAAAGAATAGGAAAAAGAATTCCCTTTCTTCGCAGTTTAAACACATACATCCTAGTGATTCAGAGAAATCTCCAGGAACTCGCCAACGAAGTTTAAGCTGACAAGCAGGTGTTCTTTATTGCAGCACCAGGAGACACGGGGGATCGCTCCTCCAAGCGTGTCTCCTCCAAGCATCAACCAGGCTGTGATTATATTGTCCTTAAACATACATATTCATTAGAT
>WYDI02033547.1:45087-63950 GCA_009867235.2 Psittacus erithacus | reverse complement strand
GTTCAAGGCCAGGTTGGACAGAGCCTTGGGTGGCATGGTTTAGTGGGAGGTGTCCCTGCCCATGGCAGGGGGGTTGGGATTTGATGGTCCTTTCCAACCCTAACCATTATATGATTCTATGAAGTTAAAAGCGTGGAAACAGTCAGGTACTCATATTGCAGTATTGCCAGTTGAAGCAATTCAAGTTTATTTCCTTTTCATTTCGGGTTCAGTCATATTGGACCACAATCCACATAGAAAGCTTAGCAGTCATAAATCTTTTTAGCCAAAGAATGTATTTTTTTGAAAACGATGGGTAGTTTTAGCTACTCTTTGACTAATTGGCTTAATTGAAAGTATGTATTCCCCAAGTAGAAGGTACACATGTACCTTCTGAAAGACCTTTTTCATACAAACCAATGCAGTTTTTTCCTACCATGAGAAAATTTAGTTCCCCTTTATAAAAGGAGAACTAAAAAAATTCTACACCATTGAATAGTTGTAGGGCATGACTGGTATTTATCAAAAAGGTAAATAATGTAATTTATGTAAAAAATGCAGTAAATGTAAATGTAACTTATCATAAATGTAAAACACACCAAGGTTTGCATGGAATATTTTGCGTGGTTGTAGGGGTCTTTTATTAGAAATCTGGGGACAAGCACAGGCTATTTTAAAGATTAGGCAACTCATGTTAGTGGAAAACGTGTGTTTCCGAAAGAGCAAAGAGCAGTTTGAGTGGTCTTTCAGCAGCAGTTTTTGACTGTGTCTGCTTTAGTTGGTTACCACCAAAACTTCATGAATTCAGCAAAAACCAGCTCCCAAATCCAGCCGCACTGTCACTTCAAACACACCCCTCACGGCGCGGGGACAGCTGGCGCGGGGTTTCCGCCGCTCCCCGACAGGGGCTGCACCGGCCCCGCCCCGGAAGGACGCAGTCACTGTGCGTCCGCGGGAGCGCGATTTCGCGCCGGTCTTCTCCCCGCAGCTTTGGTTGGAGTCATGTTTCCATCGGCTCCCGCCTCCCCGCGGACCCCCGGCGGGTCGGCCCGCAGGAACCTCGGCAGCGCCGCCCCCAGCCCTCTCTCCCGGCCGGGCGGCAGGAAGAACCTGCCCGCCGTGGCGGTAGCCAGCTCCCCGGTGCTGTTTTCCCCGGTGGCTCGGAGGAGCGGCTCCCTCTCTGCCCGGTGAGTTCCGCCGGCCGAAACTGTGGTATGCTCTCCTCAGGGAAAAAGGGGAAAGCTCTGAGGTCAGGGCTTGCCCACTGTGCAGCCGCCTCCCGGTCCATTGAGGGGAGAGGGGTGTCTCCCGATCTCTTCCCGGCTCTTCCCCGCTCTTCCTCGGCCACCCCTTCCACAGGGACCAGCCGCGGCCTCAGCGTATCCCTTGCTGCTCCGGTGCGGAGTGCGTTGTCTGCAGCTCCCGTCAGGTTCCTCGCTGTTCAGGGGAGGCTGGCTTCTTCGTTGTGTGGGGAAAGACCCTGCCATAAACTGCTGGGTTGCTGCTACTGAGGATCTGAACAGGCTCGCTCTTTGCTAAAATACTGGTAATGGTTGAGAGACCTAACAGAAAATGAGATTAAGGATTAAAAAGTGTCATCATTAGAAAAAAAAAATCACCAAGTGTTCAAGTGCTTGCCATCAGAATCCCTTCCTTGAGTCTTATGAACACAACCAGAAGCCTGATGCAGACACAAAGACTTTTAGTTAAATAAAGTCGTTCAACCTTGCAGAGTGAAAGGAAGGGAAAAAATGTTATTTGGTCACATGTAGCAATTAGATTCTGTTGGTTTTGTGTCTCAGTTACTGTATTAAGGCATGCTCCTAAATGAGCCTAATGAGAGGGATCTGCCTGAAAGCTGTTGCTTTCAACTACCTGTACAAGGCTGTTGTGGTTTAAGCCTAGCCGGTAACTCAGAACCACACAGCCAGTCGCTTACCCCCCCTTTTTCCCCCCACCCCAGTCCCGGAGGGATGTGGAGGAGAACCAAAAGAATGTAACTCCCACGGGTTGAGATAAGAACAGCCCAGTAACTAAGGTATAACACAAACCACTGCTGCTACCACCAATAATAATAATGATAAGGGAAATAACAAGAGAAGGGAATACAAAACTAAAAGGGGAAAAGGAAAAGAAAACAATAAACACAAATGATGCACAATACAATTGCACACCACCTGCTGACCGATACCCAGCCCTACCTGAGTAGCAATCTGGGCCTTTTGGGTAACTTTCCCCAGTTTCTGTACAGGGCATGACGTGCTATAGTATGGAATACCCGTTTGGGTCAGGTGCCCAGTCTCTCCTCCTTTCCGGTTTCCCATGCCCCTCCTCACTGTCTGAGCACAGGACTGAAAAGTCCTTGATCAGAGTGAACATTACTTAGCAACAACTAAAAACATCAGTGTTACCAGCCCTGTTCTCAGTCTAGTCGAAAACACAGCACTGCACCAGCTGCAAAGAAGTTGAACAGTGATTGTGTTGCTGGTAGAGGAATGCATATTCAAAAATCAGTTCCTTAAAAAATAAGGGAATTTGATGACAGCTCACAGCTTATAAGGAGATCACCAAATTACTGCTTTAGATGGTGCTCCCAGAGGAAGTATGCTTGTTTTATATAAACCCATTTCCTCACCTCTATTTCTAAACAGATACTAATGATGTAAATGTCTGTTGAAACTGATGAAGAAACAATAAAAAAATAACTGTAACTTTTTGTTTTAAGAGCAACTCCTACCAGAGTTATCCAGCTTCCTTCAGCAAGTGAGACTGTTAACTATGATGTTAAGGGGTTTGGATCCTCTCTGCCTGTTAAGGTTATGGAAGCCCTGAAGAAAGCTGATGGTAAGAACTTATTTTATCTGTTATTTTTCTCAAGAAAATTGACAGGTGAGAAAAGTGTTAATGTGTTGTTGATGCTGTTTAAATGCTGACTTTTCAGTTGAAACTGAAATGTTTGTGCCTAGGTTTGAATCCAGTTTGGTTAACTATGTAGCTATAATTGTAATAACACCCATGTGGGTATGGATGCCTGTAAATATCCTTCAGGTCTTAACCAATGTATCATAAAATCCAAGGTTATAAAGAAAGCCAGTAGTAGTTTTTTAGTAATTTTTGCTGTTTGGTTGCTTGTTTTTTGTTTTTCTCACCTTTTTCACTTGTTTTGATTCTGATGTGCCCTAGAGTGGATGCTCTGTTTTTTAAAATTTATTTTTAGTCCTCATTTGTTACCACTTCTAAAAGCCCCAGTGATACAGACATTTCCCAGAGTTCAAGAAGTTGATCTCCTAAGCGGTTTTTCCTTGTGGCTGAGTTTTCATAGTATGTATAAGAGGATCCAAAAATGTGTATATTAGAAATAATCTTTAAAATTGCTGACCAATTCACAAAGCTATTATAATCTGCTGTAAATTGATGAAAACAGCTTCTAGAATTGCCTCGTTTTTCACTTTCAAAAATTGGGCTTTTGTCAGATGGGTTTTTAAACTGTGTAGTAATTTGTTATCTTGTTCAAAAACATGGAAATTCTAACATGGAATTTAATCTAATAGAAAACCTATTTCTTATTTTCATATGAGAATGAAAGTTTATTGCTTTTAAGATTACTCTGCTATGTTTTTAAAATATGAATGCTTTACAAAAATTACTTTTCATGTAGCTGATGACCAGCTGAGTGTTCAAGTGGATGAAAGTGGATGGGCCTGGTTAGTCCATAAAGAAAGGCTGATTGTTTGGAAGATTGGTCAGTCTCCAGTAGCTAAGGTAACTGAAAGATCAAGATGGAAAAACTTCTGTATTTATGCTAGTCGAACAACTAGTCAGTTGTGGTCTATTTTAAAGCAAGAGTTTCTTTATAAATTGGAGTTTGGTTTCCCCCAAAAGCAGCAGGGTTGGCATGAAGTCATGCTAACAACTGGAGTAGCTGAAACTCCAGCTTTTGAAGAAGCTTAACAGTTTTATATTGCTTGCTTAATTTTAAATGTCACCTTAACACTAGGGTTAATTCTTAGCATTTTAATAAGCGTGTCTCATGTTAGATAGACTTGATAAAACATATTTTAATAGCTAAAAACTGGTTGATGTGTTACAGATTGGTTTAGATTATTCTGGGACTGATTTTCAACTTGTCAAAAGAACAGTTTCAGCTGTGCAGACCTCAAGTTTCATCTGGGTTTCTTATGGCAGTATTATTTTTTCCCCTCTGGGCAATGTTTCAACATCATTTCAGTGAATAACAAGAACAGTCAGAGGAAAACTGTAGTTGCAAAATCAGTATCTTTCAATTAGTGCAACATACATTAATTACATAGATTCTGCATTCTACAGTGGTGTGTCAGGTGTATGCATTCTAGTACTTGTAGAAATTTTTCAAGGGGTTAAAATCTTTATGATTCCTTAATTTGGGGAGGGAGGGGGAAAGGGAGGAGCATTTACTTTCTCCACTCTTGGTACCTACTGACCTTTCTCAAGCACTTCTAGTTTAATTTTGTTTTGCTGCCTTGTTAGCGTATTATATTAAGGAATGGTCAAGAAATAATTCAGTTTTGTAGTGTTGCGAGAAGCATTCAGAAATAACTGAAAAAAAGAGTGATTGAAAATGCACAAGTAGGTGGGTTTTAGCTGTTTGGTGTTTGTAACAACTTTGCTGAAAATGTCTTCTACTGTTCTTTTGGTTTCTTTACGCAGCGTCTGGGCTAGTTGAAAATTAATTTTTTAAAGGATCAAAAACTCTAAACCATTTGTAGCAGATGATTAAGTTTTCCCAGTCTCATTTATTATGGCATCCCTTCCATTCTTACAGTTATCTCTGTGCAAGGAACTACAGCTGCCACCCAGTGACTTCCAGTGGAGTTCTAGTTTAGCAGCTATATCTTGTCTCGGTTCCTCAGGTGAAGTGCCTTCTCTGCAGGTGATCAACTTTTATATTTTAGTGTTTAAAAATACTTGAGTACCTTTGAATATATCCAATTTTATCAAGTACTTATTTGACAACTGCATTTGGTGGTCTGTAATACCTGCTACGTAGTCAAAAGATCTGGATTAATAGTTTGCAATAAAAATAAAAAAGCAATAAAAATCAAATAACCAAAATCCTAGCCTTTTCAAGTTACATTATTTACATGTGATAGGATCAGATGAAGTAATCATTTTCTTAAGGATTGCTTGTGCTTTTATAACACACAAAAATACAGTAAACTGAAAAGTATTATGCTAACAAACACCAGGGCAATCAGCCAAAGCAAGTGCAATTTAAATGCATACTGGCTGGAAAAATTCAGCAGTGGTTTAATTGTGAGTACACATGGATAAGAAGCAACCACCGGCACCTTCCCTTGGCTGGCCTTTAGAAGGAAGCTCACACTGGAAGGATAGATGATTTAATCTGTCTTGACTGATTGTTTTCCTAAGTGACTTTTTGTAACATAACTGTGCTAGAGGGTGAAGTTTGAAGGTGCATTAAGTCTTCTGAAAGTATGTTAATGTGTCTGTTTCTATCATTCATGAAGGGAAGAAGCTCTCATTTTTAGCTTGGGTGTAGTTTTCAGTTAGTATGTCTGGTGCTGTAATAAAACTGGATGAACAGTTGTCTTCGGAAGGGAGAAGCAGCACAGAATATGTAATGGGATATTTTCTTTTGACTTACTATGTTATACTTCCAGATGGTGAAAAGCAGTCTTAGTATCTTGTGATTAGCTCATAAAACTCTAAATGCTGTATGGTTTAATCATACTCAAAGAAGTTTAAGAGCAAGTAATACACCTAAACCAAGTTTTAAAATTAGTTAATTTTTCTTCAGCTTGTGAGCTATGCATGGATATTATGATTTTATAAAGTGAAGTAGAAATATTACTGTTAGAATATAGATAGAAAACTCCAAGGAGCTCAGTAATAGCTCCTACAGTTCTTCTATTCTGTGATTTTTCTTAACAACCAGTAGAATAAATACAGTATTTTCTATCCAAGTCTCTAGTTCAACAGTCTCTTGCTTCATGCTTTGAATTTGGTATCTGATTTCCTGAGTCAGAAGCCCCAGTGTAGGCACACTGTGAGCTTAGGTCTTACTAAGAGAAAAGAACCAAGATATGATTTAATGTTTCTTTAATGACACTCGAGCAGTTTCTTTGTTAAATTCCAGTCTGCATTTCAAGTCTGCCATGGTTGCGTATAATTCTTGGCACCTGGAATTCTCCAGAAGCTTTTTTATGTCTTGCAACTGTGAGTTTTGTTTGCATTTCAGTAGCAGACCCTGAGTTATCAGGATCAAGAGCCAGTCAAAAATACAGTTAGCAAAATAAGCAGCAGTTCCTGCAGATATGAAGTTATGCTACAGAATAATATTGTGATTCAGTTCTAGGTTTGTCAGTGTGTATCCATGTGGGTTTTTTACCTTTTTGTGTGTTTGCTACCTGCAATCTTGATATGTAAAATCACATGTATTACTTAAAGCTGCAGTCTGATTAGTATTATCTTGCATGTTCTGTTAATTACTTTCTTCCTTCAAGTCTCTGGCAATAATGGTTGCTAACAGTGAAGGTTCTGTGCGCTACTGGCCCAGTCTTGCTCATGAGGGTTCATATACGGAAACTTTTACAGACTTTGGAGGCTCTCTGTGCAGTTTCCTAACAGCAGTAAAGGTACAGTACAGTATGATTTATATTAAAATACTACTTTAATTTGTAGTTAACAGGAATGGTTTGGTACCTCAGCCTGGGAGGTGTGTCAGTATTACTGCTGCAGTTACTTACAGGGGTAGAAACCCTGCTTTCACAAAACCAGAGAACTACTTCATCAGAATTGGAGAGATTTCTGTAAAAAAGTAATGAACAAGCATATTACGAATTGTTCTTAGAAATTGTTTTCTGCTGCTGATGTGCCTAAATGGGGAAAACTCTCAGTTCAGTGTGAGTGGAAAAACTCTCAATTCAGTGTTACAGTATGTTATCTTCAAAACTACTTATTATCAATTCAGTTACATTTTATCACATGACTTTTTCAACATCTGCTGTTCATATCATGTATTATAAAAATTATTTTAAGGCATCAGCATGTCATGAATATTTGTAAACCTAATCTGAAGACATTGATCTTCATGATAAATTTCTTTAGAGTTTCAAGATGTTAAGAAACACTAATATGTATCTACCCTATTAGAACTGAATTGTGCCCAAGTTTTGGACATCAAGGTGAGGAAAGCAAGATCTTATCACACCTGTAGTTGAAACATTGATATCAATGTGAATTCTGAACTAGGGGAACTTTATGTTTTCACAGCAGTATCCTGTTATTAGTCAATCAGTGTTCTAAAGCTGCATTATTACTGGTATGACAACCATACTTAAATAGTCGTCCTATCACTGTACAGATTTAACTTTTAACATAATTTTTATATAGTATGATGATGAAAATTTTGCTGTTTTTTTAAATTTCTTTTTGATTTTTTGTGAACATTTCCTGTGTAGGTAAACAGTTCAGCAACTTCCAGGCCCTTAACATTCATTTTTTGGGAAAATTGTTGTACATCTAACAGGCTTTGTTCATTGCCTCTAACATAGGAACTTTGATCAGTTTTGAATTGAAGGCAGCTGGATTTTTGTAATGCCTTAGTGGCAGGGGGACTGAAAGGTATGTCTTTGTTAGCAAGTAGTGATAGGGAGTAATTGAGAATCTATAAGGTAAAAAGTTGGTTCTGAGGCAATGTCACTATCTGCACTGGTCATTTTGGAGGCAGAGTTGTTACTTTAATCTAGGTGCAGCCTAGCTATATGAAATGAGCATCTGTCAGTGGTCAGAGCCCACCTTTCAGTTTGCTTTGATTCAAAGGGTGTAGAGCTGGTACACTCAGACTGCTCTGTGCTATGAGTTTCAGAAACAGACTTGGTGCTAATTGAAGTGCTAAGGTGAATGCACCCATTAGGACAGGCAGGAGATGCCCTAGCAAAAGTCTGCTTCCAGAGTGAATTATAAAAGCATCTACAGTCTAGTGCTGATTTTGCATAACACACAAGACTTTTCACATTTTCTTACTGCAAAGGTAACAGTATTTTTCATCATTACATTCCAAGAATTACATGAGATACTAGTTCTGTTGTTAAACTGAAATGGAACTTCATGGATAAAAATGTCATACAATGCTAAGAAAATGAGTCTCTGCCAGTGCTGCATACCAGTCAGATGTTTGACAATTTTTTGACATAACCAGATGGAAGATTTGTTACACAGTTCATTTAGATCAGTGTCCTGTAGGATAGGATGAGAGATACATATATTATATATATATAAAAAAGCTACAGTATGCTTAATAGCACTTCAAGTTTTAAATGCACACATGCAGGTTATATTATTCAACTCATAATTTCACATAATGAAGGTTTAATGTAGTAGTTCCTCTAGAGATTGATTAAATATCTTTTCATATGTTTTAAAAAATATAGTTTAAAATTTAAAAGAATACTTTGAGTTGTATACTGCAGTGATTCAAGCGTAGAGAATAATGGGGAAAATTCATTTTAGTGGTCTTTTAATGTGAATAATACTTTATTTTCTTTGTTAGCTCTAAAGTACTATGGATGCATTTTGTCTGATTCTTGTTTAGTGTTTATCCTTACAAGCTGACATAAAGAATTCTGTCTTACATTCCTGAAGCAATCTTATTGTGGTATACTTTTTTTTTTCTTCCTTTAATATAGTTGCCTTTTCTCTTTGTTAGGGAGGAAGCTTTATTTTATCATCTTCCAGCGGCCAGCTAGTTCGATTGATACCAGATAGTTCTGGCAAGATTCATCAGCATGCCCTGCCACAGGGTCAGGGCATGTTTTCTGGAATTGGTAGGAAGGTTTCTTCTCTTCTGGGTATATTGTCTCCTGGAAATGATGCCGTGGTAAGCTTGAATAACATTCATATAGTAATCTGCTTTAATTTTTATTGTAGTTTCTAGCCTTGGTGTTTAAGAAAGGAAAAAAAAATGTGAACATGTATGATGAAAGGACAAGACTCCACTCATTTGTTACTTATATTTCTTTGAAATTTGTAAGAAAGAAACCAAATAAATCTGTATACTTAGTGTATATATATACTTATGTATACATATACTAAGTAAAGGAGAAAGCTGACTTGCTCTTTACATGTAAATAAAGGGAGACTTTAAAGAAGTAATACTTACCGGGGAATATGCAAGGATTCAAAGTCCTGCTTCTTTCTAGTGATGGCCTCATTAATACTTAAAGAAACTAACAGTAACCTGTAGTTTTACTTCCCTCATTAGGGTTACCAAGGGTTGGCAATTGGGTTGAGCTTTGCCAGTGAACTCCACAGATGAGAAACATACTTTCTTCCAACTTTTAAAACACCTATAGTGTGTTTATAAAACACTATAGGTGTTCTTTTATCTGTAAGATAAGACTTCTCTTGGAAATTTTCTAATACTCTCAACTTGTAATGTAATTTGTATAGGTTGCCCAAGGAAGTAAGGATTTTCTTTTTTGCGGACTGAGAGAAGTCTGGATTGTTGCATCCAAATATTAAGGCTGTGCTTTAACCTTTCTGGCTTTTTGTTTTTTAAAATGCAGATTTCTAGTGTTCTTTGGGATAAAGAGAGATCGAGCTTTTATATGCTAACAAGTTCAAATCTAAACAAATGGGAGATTGATGATTCATCAGAGCGTTATATTCTCAGCTGGGATATCAACAGGATCCTGAAAGAACATATTACAGATGCAATTTGGGTAAGAGCCAGCTTACCTGGAAAGGGCTTGTGTATTTCTTTGATAGCCTATTTTTATATAGTTACAAGTCAGATGTATTGTTTTTTAGGGTTCTGAAAGTAACTATGAAGATATTAAAGGAGGAGTAAATATACAATACATGGATTTGCAACAGAATCGGTAAGGAAGTACACTTGCATCTGGTAACACTGACATTAATGTGATTAATGTGTTCTGTTTTCTTGCAAAAACTTTGTCAGTAATTGCAATTTAATTTTACTTAAGTGCCATTGTTGAGAAAATAAACATCATATTGGGTAACTAGGTTATCCTATATGCTTCATGCTGCCATTATGTCTTTTAGCATTACAAATTATTTACCACAGAATAGTTATTTTTACTTTTCTAATGTCATTTTATCAGGTTTGGGTATTTGTTTTGTCTTGGTAATACAAACAGCAAGTAAGCAATTGTAACTTGTTCCAGCAAATGCAGAGAATTCAGTATCTCTTGTATTTAATTATATAAAATCACAACTGCCTTCATGCAGTTTTCTACTGCAGTATGAATATTATTTCAAGCTGAACAGCTTGAAAGAACAAATAGTCTTTCTTTCAAAAAGAAATACAGTATTGGAAAATACTTATTTGTGGTTGTACTTAGATATCTGTGAGTGGTAGAGTTTGAGCAAGTAAAATATGTAATGATCATCTCTCAATGCTGTGATGTCTGTGATTGAATAGTGATGGACTCGTGATACTTGCTGCAGCATGGCATCCTGGAGATCATCCATGTCTTGTCTACTACACTCTGATAACAGTAGAAGATAAAGGCTACCAGATGTCTGATGATGTTGTTGTGGAGGTCACACAGTATAATCCGTCTTTTCAGGTATGCAAATAAAGGCCCAGAAACTGAGTTGAGAGCATAGTGTTTCAGAATAAATCAGCTATCAGATTTTTGTCTAAAGAAAAACCAAGTTCTCTGTCTTAAGGTTGTTATTGGAAGTATGTATTCACAGCATTCTGAGGAAAATATGTACTAGCGTCTTTTAATGTATAATAGTAAGTGTATGTAAAGTTTGTGCTTTACATTTTGAAGAATAAGATAAAAAAGCCTCAAAAATAGAAGTCTAAACGTCAGAGTATTACTGATTTATTTTAATTTTTGTCCTGTCTGTGAAAATTTCCAGAGAGTAATTTTATGGTATACACATGCAATCAATTGAGAACAGATCTCAGATTCTTTTGAGACTCATTAGCAGGGCAAAGACCTATATTTTGGTCCTTGCTAGACTGCTGACTTGCTGGGAGCAGAGGACAAGTTGGTTGTTGTTAGTGTACCTCATTTATGCTTCCAGCAGAAAGAGCACAGACTTGGGCGTTAACTTTCTTTGGTAAACCTCCACTCTTCCCCATCTCCCCACTGTTTGTAATGGCATTCAGGTTATAAAAGTTATATCCATATCTTGTTAAAATTAAATTCAGGCAACTCACGTCAGCCTTTAAAATGTTAGATGTTTGTTTAGGGTTTTGGTTGTATATGTGATACTGTTCATATGTAATGCTTTCAGTCAGAAGAAGAAGTGGTGTGCTGTCTGATAGTCCCAGATTACTTTAGCCATGCTGCTTACCTTTATAAGGAAAATGAAGTGTTTGCTTGTTCCACTGGAACTGGAAGAATTTCTTTACCACAGGAGAAAATCATTTTTGGCATACAAGGTAATGTGGGGGGGAATAGTCACCTTTTGCTGATGCTTTCTAATAGAATGTTTTCATTCGGAGCAGCGTCATATTTATGCTCTTTTTTTCTCTTTATAAAATTTTTCAAGATGGGAATTTCTTATGAGTGTATGGAGAAAACTCTGGTATGATGTCCACTATTGTTATTGCTTACTCTACGTTGTTTCAAATGAAAATGAAGTAGATCACTGCTCCTGATGTATGAAAGGATGGGAGTTCTGGTTGGGGGAAGGAGGGTTACACCCGTGTTCTTTTTCTTTCGGTGTTCACTATGAATGGTTTTTGAGGTTTGTTTTGAAGTTAACATGTTGTCAGTGCTCAGCCTAAAATACATACTAGCTGCCTGTGTCAGATGTGTCTGTCATCCTGACCTTCAGAGGTGTTTTCAAGTAGCTTGTGCACATCAGGCCTTCAGTAGAGTTTGAACCACTTGAATCTTGGTTTGATTTTTTTATTGATTTTGTTTGGTGGGGTTTGGGTTGCTATGGTTTTGCTTTTTGTTTATTTGTTTGTTTTGTGTGTGTTTGTTGGGTTTATTTGTTTGTTTTCTTTGGTTTTTTTTTTCTTTAAACTTGCAGTTTTCTGTAAACATGCATTACTCCACATGAGTAGCAAATAGTGCCCACAATTTCTGTAAGTCAAGTGGAGTTGTCAGTTACTGTGAGTTGGTTCAAGACAAAATTGAGTAATTGTCTATGAAACTGTTACATGTTGTTCTTAAAATGGCATTTATGTTTCCTCCCCTCCTTCAATATTAGGAGATAGCATTTTAGGAGCAGGTTCCTGTACTGGCCTCCCCATCTTCTTTGCCAAAAAAAGCGGACTTACCACCGTCTTGTCCAGGGAGAACATTTCTGTGCTTCCAGAAGACCTTGAAGATTCTCTGTCCTGTTCTGTTGCTGGACCAAGAAGCGAGGTAATGGTTGTTTGCTTTGGTGGTTGAAAACTTGAGTGTTTACACAGAATTTTTTTTCAGGCAGGTTTGAATTTTCCCTGTGGAAATCCTGACTTATTTTGAGTTTTAAAGTTACAGAGGTTTTTTTTAATTAGAGGGTTAAATGCTTGTAATGAAGGCAGTTTTCAAACTCCACAAAATATTACACTGTCTGGCAGTTTGGGTAGCTTTTTTGTTTTCCTTTGTTTTGAAGTTGAGGTTTCTATGAAATCTTTTCTTTTTTTCATGTAGATTTATTACTGTATATCTCTAGGCCTGATACAATGCTATGCAGAGACTCAGACTTCCTTCTCACTTCTTGATTAGGATGGCTTCTTCAGTCTCATGTGTCTGTTCCTTTGTGTTAGGGACACACTTTTCTCATTGCGCTGTGAAAATCTTGCAAGCTAAGCTGAGAAGCATAGTGGCTGAATATTGTTTCTCCCCTGTTTGAGATGTATATATTTATTCTAATAGAATGTTATTAAAAATATATAAAACATTTTTACTGATGTTTTGTGCAATGTGCTTTTATTAAGCTCTAATTTATATATCAAACATGTTTAGTTTAAAATGTGTGGAATTTGTTGACAAGATGTCCCTGGAATGGGAGGGAAGAATAGAAAAGTTTTTAGAAATGTTCTCTAATTTATATTCTAAGTGATAAACTTAAAATGAGTTGTTACTAACTAGTATTTTAGCAGAAGACCTCTGTGTGTGGTAGGCCAAGATAGAACTGGTTTTCTTACTGAACTAATCTCTAGTTAGATTTGTCTGCACTTAGATTGCTTTTGTGGGAGATAGTGCTCACAAATACCTTCTAAATTCTGTCAAAAATGTTGGCTTTAAATGGTAAAATAATTATCATAAAAAAATTGACTGGTGAAAGAAATTGACATAAGTTGTTTGTTTGTTTTACAGATTGTGTGCAGCTTATTAGAATGTTTGAGGTCACATTGTGATTTCCATTGTGATATATCTTACGGGCTTATGTTTGGCTTAATAAACACAACTGCTTCTAGGTGGCATTTTTACTTTAGCTCTATGTTGTTACTATTGTTTTCATTTCATAATGAAGATTAGTATTTGTCTTTTGGCTGAAGTTTTTACTTTTCGTCTTCAGAGTCCTGCATGTGACATAACCAGCAGGCTCGAATTTATACCACAACAAGATAAGACTAAATTGCTGAAAGCTGCTTTTCTACACTACTGCAGGTACAAATTGCACTTGATTTTTGAGACTTTGTTTGGTATTCTTGAAGGCACTCTAATGTTTGAGTAAGAGGTTATCTTGGCAAAGATACTCTTGTACTGTTGTAATCAAAGCTCTTTTAATGACACATGCGCATCTTTATTAGGAAAATATTAGCTATGTCTTGGGCTAGTGAAAAGTGATGTGCTAGAAAGAAGCAGACTTCTGTAATCTCAGTGACTTTGCTTACTCTGCAAAGTTAGTGTAAGAATAATGCATTATATTTTCTGAAGCATTTTCATGAGAGCTTTCACTCTGTTACCATTTGTGAAAGTGATTATGTGTACTCTTGAGATTTTGAAGCCAGCAGTAGAAACTTGATGGCTTAGCTACCAGAGACATCTAGACTTAGTTCGGATGACGAATCTTTCCTCTTAAGTAGTAATAATAGAGGCAATAAGATAAAAAGTGACCTGAAACACTTCCTGGCATGGGACTTTTTCATTTTATAAATTGTACAGCCTGCTCGCTTGGAAAGAGTCAGAGTACCTTTATTCACAGAATCAGAATACCTTTTATCCTCAGTTAGTTCGAAGAGAGCCCAAACAATGCTTGATGTTTATAATCTAAAGCACTTCACAGAAAGGATACCAGAAAATCCTTTTGAGTGGTTCTTGTTCCTATAATCCTATCTGCTGTTTTTATTTCACGTATTTTGTGTTTCTTTTATTTCAGGAAAGATATAGTCAATGCACAAAGCATGGTAGCTGAGCTCTTTCCAAGTAACACAGATCTGGATTCTGATACTGAACTGGATAGGGCAGTGACTCAGATCAGCGTGGACTTAATAGATGATTACCCTGCCTCTGATCCAAGATGGGCTGAATCTGTACCTGAAGGTAAACATAATGTGGTGTTTATGTTTTGAGGTTTTGGGTTGGTTTGGGTTTGTTTGTTTTTATGGGGATGGAACAAAAGTCTTCATTTCTCTAGATGAAATCATGATTAAAGCTTTTCACAGAAGGTATAGGTGTCCCTTGTTGTCCACCACCAGTAGGTATATTTCCAAAAAGGCTGAAAAATGCATTTTATGAGACTGCCAGATAAACTTGCAGGCTACTGTGGTTAGTTCTTTTCTTCATATAGTAAACACAAGCAGCAAAGAAAACAGATTTCTGAGAAGGGTGCTTTGTGCAAGGAACTTGTGGTGCCAGTTTAGTGTTCCTATGATTCGTTGGATAGTTCTGAATTATTTTCCATAAATAGGTATATTAAGAGAAGGATCTTATTTGCTCATGCTTAGCCCTTTGTTAGCATGGCTGCACACCTTTTGGTAGGCTTGGATTCTGGATAAAATGAGCTCTTGTCCCTCTGGGGCATTGCCAAAAAGAGGACTAGAAAAATTTATTTTCAAGTATTTGTTGTATGTAAAGGATTAAATTAGAAATGTTTTCAGCAAGAAACATTTTTGTTCATGCTTCCCTGTCTCTTATGAACAGTGTTAATTTGAAACTGTCTGCAGGACCTCTAGGCAGCAGTTGCCAGGTACTGAGCAGAGACTTAGTCTGGAAGTTCACGTAGTAAATAGTCACAGTTGGATGATGCTTCCTGCTGTTGTTTCTGTGTGGCATAGAAATGTATAGAAATGTGTTTACCTGTGAGGGGAAAAAAAAGTCCTTACTCAGAAATGAAGATAACAAGTGCTCTGATCTAAGATTTTTCTCTTTTTAGAAGCAGTTGGTTTCAGCAACACATCTCTTATTCTTCTTCATCAGCTGGAGGATAAGACAAAAGCACATTCCTTCTTCATTGAGTTTCTTCATCAGGTAAAACTGTTATTGTTCTTTTGGTATGAGCACACACAGTATAGTATTATTTTGTCTTAACGTGTCTCTTCTAGAACACTATTTGAAGTGCATGTGGTGTTTTGTATTTTTTACTAAAAGGTTGGTGTGTTTGAACATCTGGGCAGTTTTCCAGTGCGAGCCATGCCCATGGCAACTCGGTTGTTGCTCTGTGAGCATGCAGAGAAATTAGCAGCAGCTATTATTCTCAAGAATCACCACTCCAGGCTGCCTGATCTAGTGAATGCTGCTATACTGATGGCATTAAACAAAAGGGAGTGTGATATTCCACCAAATCTTACCCCTGCAGATGTGTTCTTTCGAGAGGTAAGAAACATCTTATTTTTGAATTGTTATATAGTATCACATGTACTAAAAGTTGCAATACTTTAGTGTATACTTTGGATATTATCCCTTTAAAAATCAATTCAGTGTTACAGAATTTCCCCTAAATGGGGTTGGTGTGGTAGTATTTCCTTCGTTTATATGCTTTTTTATGTCTGCAGCTGAACATGAATTCTGATAAATTTTATGTCGCAGAAGTAAAGTTGTTAGGATTTCCAACTAACTGGCATGGATGAGCAATGAAAAAGACAAATGAAATTCTCTGGCCTGTCAGAATGTGTTTGCTAAATTATCATTTTTAAGGCATGAACTGAAGAGTATGAAGCTTTCCAGATAGAAGAGATGCTTTGATCTGTCCTGGATGGAATTATATCAATTTGGCCTCATAATGTTTGTCCTCTCTAACATTAGTGAATCTGAGCTAGTTAATCTAAGTTTGGGCCATGTCCTAGTCAAGCTCCCAGTCTTTATTTCCTTCTTTCTTCTTGAAACGAGCTATACACAAAACATTCATTTTTAGCAAACTTCTTTCCTGTAGAGGACAGTAGTTGCTAATGGAGAAAAAATAGTAGTCTGCTATTTTAAAGCAGATCTGTTATGCAGTATACTTTATCTAACAAAGACTCTACTGACAAATGTTTCAGAAGAAGATGGAGGAGTTTGCTTAGTGAAAGTTGATGGAATTGCCTTCAAAAATTAGGTTGGTTTGGTGTTTTTTTTTTTCCTGGATTTAAGTCCAGAAAGGAAGTAATTCTTGTGTTCCAAGTATTGTATGAAATACAAGCTGATGACTTTGTTATCTGCTAAAGTAGTTGATACCTTTTAATATTTCTGACTATTGCTATGGTTTCTACTAATACTTACTTATTTTTCTATGCAACTCATGATTTGATTTTCTGGCATCAGGTGGTAATGGGTATGTTTGTGTTCATTGTGATTTTTCTTTCTATCTTTAAGGTGTCCCAGATAGATTCCATCTTCGAGTGCTTACTAGAAGAAGAGGAACAAATCCTGAAAGATATGCCTATGGAATCAATTGAGTGGGCCCAGATAGTTATCAATGTGAACAACATCATTAAGGTATAGAACTGCATTAACTAAGATATTTGTGGGAGGGGAAGGTAAATACTGAAGAGCACTCAACAAGTTGAGTGCAGCACTTTTGGGTTGCTGACATGAGAACAAAAGTGAATGTGCACATATCCACATACACTAAGAAGGAAAAGATGGTCTCATGCAGAATTAGGGTCATTCTTTTTACTCATCAGTCATTTCTAAAGAGAATTTGAGTAGTTGCAGCATTGTTGGATGTTGTGAAATCATGAATGTGTAGCAAATAGTGAAAAGCTTGTGCTTGAGCACTGAGGTTTCTTGCTCAATCAGTATGTACTCTTCTATACAACTGAGGGGTGTAGAAAGAAGAGGGATATTAAAAGTAAGTTTCGGAATTATAAAAGGCAGTATGCAGTAGCTTTTACAGTCTGTGTATATGCATGTTGACTTTAAAATACTTATGCCTTTAAATAGGACATGCTGCAAGCTGCTAGTCAGTATCGTCAGTCTAGAGCCTCTTTATATAAACCAGAAGAGCTTCCAGAAAGAGAACCTGAATATATTCCATGGACAGGTGAGAAATTATTATTATTACTATTATTATTACTATTATCCTAAACAAAAAGTATTTTTCATGAATTTCAGTCTGAATGTTACACTTGCTGTTGAAAGCTGCTGCAAGGTTGTCAGTAAGAATAGGAGAAGCCAAAGGTTTCAACTGGAGAATGAAATGGAATGAATCGATGAACAGTTATTTTGTCCAGTATTGATGAGAAAAATTTGACTACGAAAACCAATTCTGGGAAATAGCTCACCTATGGGATACATAATATTAAAATGATTCATGAAATGTGATCTATAACTGTTTTAAAAGGACTGATGATTCTCTGCTTCCTTAAGAGTGTCTTGTTTTGATGGTTTAATAACAAAAAAAACTATAGGAACAAATGTTGGCAGAAGCAAGCACTTTCCAGTTGTTGCTTAAGCTTCCTTGTGGCCTCTATGTATAAAACACACTTGTTTAGTGCTCGCGAGATAAATCTTTTGAAAAGTATGACTCATGCAAGCTATATTGGTGTGTTGTCTTGATGATTGCATCCAAGTATTTCAATCAGGTTAACAGAACTTGCCTTTTCCTTTTGTGTGTTCTCTACTTTGCTTACAGATCCTGCAAATGATTCTTCTGAAAACCAGCTGGTATTGACAGTTGACAGTGTAGATCTGTGTAGTTCAGGGGGTGTGGATTTGGTTTTGTTCTCTTTCTGTTTACTACGTTTTGGCCAAATTTAATAGGTAAAGATGGGAGTATGTGCTTGTTTTGGTTTTGTCTTGTAGTATTGCTTTCATTTTTTAAGATTAAAAAGTTTATTAGCTTTCTTCTTTCTATTTTTTTTATTTATACATAGTAATGTTTTTGTTATACTTCAGCATAGGCTCCTTTGGTGATAGGATCATTGTTTCAATGATCACTGTGTTGTTTCCCTAAGCATCTAGTGGCCTTCGTGCAGCAGTAATCCGTCAGCATGGAATCATTCTGCAGATGGTGTATCCCCAGGTGGACAGTAACCTCCGCAGCATTGTGGCTGAGCAGTTGGTGGCACTACTGGACTGTTTCCTGGATGGCTATGCTTCTCAGCTGAAATCCGTGGACCGCCCTGCTGATCAAGAGCGATACAGCAATCTGGAAATGGAATACAAGCAGAAAAGAACAGAACTCCTGTCTCCCCTCCGTAAGTACTGCCTGTTTTCCTTAACACAAGGATTAAATGTTCCATTTGGTAAGAACATTATGCAAATCTGGTATAGTAAATGGCATCTGTGTATGAATTCTATTTCTTCTACGCACTTGCCTTCAGATTATAAAAGACTGGTTTTATGATTTAAGGAGATACTTACAAAATAAAAACAGATTACAGAATTGCATCCAGGACTGTATCCATGCCTATACCTCTAATAAAACACATTGCTGCTGCAACTTTTTTCTTGTGCTAACTCCATGTTTTCTGGCAGGAGTTTATCTTGAACCACTTGACTGAAAATAGCCTATAAAAGGATTTCTAAATGTTTATATTG
>WYDI02033547.1:0-44987 GCA_009867235.2 Psittacus erithacus | reverse complement strand
ATGTTTTCTGGCAGGAGTTTATCTTGAACCACTTGACTGAAAATAGCCTATAAAAGGATTTCTAAATGTTTATATTGTTGCAAGTTGACATAAACTTGTATGCTGTGGTGTTTATCAGGAGTTACTTTTTGAATCTTGGTTATTTAAGAATCAAACTTGTTGTTCAGTGTGTCAGATGTGGTCAGGTCTTTAATGAGTAATTGAAAGCAAAGCCCCATTTTTAATTGGAAATAACTTGGAATAAATACAATTTTAGTAACTTAATAAAGTTGGTTTTTTTTTTGGACTTGAATGATATAAATAGAACAACCTAATAATCACTCCCTCCTAACATTCTTAAGAAGAGTCTCTTAAGCTATCATTCTTGGTTTTATTGACATTATGGTCTCTGTTAGTTTGTAAATACCTTTTGTATTGTTATGTTCAACCTGAAGTTCATATTTTCTTGCAAACAAAATTGAGTACTCTGCTAATTCTTACGTATCTGAACCAAAAAGAATTTGAATAATGTATTTTTAACAAAACCCCCGTTGGCTTTACCTGTTCTGGTTTTATCAATAGCCTTTGCCTGCTGATTTTTCACTTTGTGTAATTAAGTGACTATTATTACAGATATTAAATCATGGGTTGAATCTGCCCCTCAGCACAAATAGCAGATAATGGTCACTTTCAGAGAAAAGGGGGTGTATACCACCCATTTAGTATTCTTTCTCCCCTCTTGCATTGGGAGACCAAGGTGATAGGTATGTGAGCTTACATGTGCACAGGATGTGTATGCAGTAGGTAAGCATTTCTTTGGGAATGTGTAAGTAGGTCCTTGATGTGAACACATGAAACTTGTTTTCATTTTTCTGGTCTCTGCCCTTTGTCATCCTCTTACAGTCAAATGTAAGCTTGTTTGATAACTTCTTTTTCTTGGTTAGTTTACCTGGGACAATATCAGATGGCAGCCACTTTAGCAGAGAAGTACCATGACTTTGATATCCTGGTGCAGATGTGTGAGCAGACAGACAACCAGGCCAGATTACAACGGTACATGAATCAGTTTGCAGATCAGGTAACTCTTTTTTATTTCCTTTATATAGCTTTTTATAGTAAGTTTGCACTTGAAATGTTGCAAAAGTTATGATTTTTTTTTTTCTTTAATGCGTGTATATTTACATACACATGTAGGGGAAACGTGGAAAGCTGAATTCAGTGTTCAGAGCTTAGTGGAGTGTATTACCCCGAGACTGCAAAGCATGTTGTGAGAAATACGGGTGCTAGCTGTATGGGCAGTGGCTTTTCGTGGGACATTTTCTGTGCCTCAGATACATTGTCTCACTCTTGAGGTCTTTCTAGCATTCTGTGACTTGTTCACTGAGGTGCTGTAGTCAGTGTATGGTTGTTCTGTTAAATGAGTATAATGTAAATTTAAGGATAACTTCCAGAAGAGAGGATGAGATTTTTAAAGTATTAATAGAAAGTTAGTTAAGAATTGAGTAAGACGGTAGGGATATTGCTGTGGTCTTTTTATTGCCCTGCTAGGTACTTACTGGATAACTTTTCTAATGTTAAAATGTGGTTTAAAAACTTCTAAGTGTGCTGAAAAATTGGAAAGCTTAAGGAAGAGGCAGTAGAGGCTACTTGAAGTGAGTGGGACTGGGACAGAAGTTTTCTAATTTGAGATTTGGTGAGATCACTCTGTTTAGTTTCCCACTGTGGAAGGAGAAATCCCAGTATCTACAGGTTTCCTAATAGCATACAGAAAAGTTGTTTTATTTAAAAAAAAAATACCAGTAATGGACAGAAACTATTATACAGGTTTTTAATAATAAGGATTAAACATTCGTTTACTGGCAAAGAAGGAGATGAATTATCTTTTTTTTTTCTTTTTCTTTTTTAACCTTCACATCCTTCATTTTAAAGGAAAAATGTAAAACTTTCTGAAATGACTGTTGCAAGTGCCTAGATCAAGTCTGATGGATAGAATATCAGACCGATGGCCTCAAACTTGATTTTTAAAACTGTTTAATGCACTTAAAATTTAGCAGTATTATAAAATTCCTCTGTAAAGATTAAGCAAGCCTCAAATCTGGATTAGTTATTTTACATTGAAGTTTTTGAGGATAAAATAGAGGAGCTTGGTTCTTTTTTTTAAGGCATCATTTTTAACTGATGGAAAAGTAAGGTTGTAGGTTCACTTGGAGGTAGGGTGGAATGTTTCAAGAACAGTGACATCAGAAATAAACAGAAATACATGAAAGAAAATAGAAAGCACAGAGTTCTGAGGGCAGCAAAGGACCAAACGAAAAATACAAGACTGGGGCTGTGATTGATGTGATACTTGTTCCCATTCCTGTGGGTTACAATGAAGAACTTACATTTGGCACTTTGTGCAGTTGCACAAAGCATCCTTCAGTGGACCAGCATCTGTTGCAGAGTAGTTCGTGAGTTCTTTAAACACTATTTCTATCATAACTCTTAGGATTTTTCATCAGCACTATTTGTGTGTGTCTTATTTTTGTTAAGCAGGTTCTTACCGTGTTCTTACCAATTGTATTTTTATGAAGCATTTTGCCTCAAGACAAACAACATGTTTAAATGTGACTTTTAAAATGTGTTCATATTGCTGTTATTTCCAGAATTTTTCAGATTTCCTATTTCGCTGGTATCTGGAAAAAGGAAAGCGAGGGAAGCTGTTATCTCAGCCTATTGCTCAGCATGGACAGCTGGCCAATTTCTTGCAAGCTCATGAGCATCTGAGCTGGTTACATGAAATCAATAGTCAGGATTTGCAAAAGGTAGGGCTTCTTAAACAAAACCAAGCTGAAATATTGCATATTAAACAGGTCAAGTACATACTAAAGTAGAAAAATTACGTAGTTATGACTTCATCATCAAAAAACAGCTTATCTAGATGAGTTGGGGAGAAATGATACAGATTATTAATGGAGTACCAAAGCCTCCTTCCAGGCACCATCTGGTATATCATATAAGCCACTGCACCATGTAATGGAGATTAGGGTTGCTTTTCATCCCTTGTTGGTAACTCATATTCTTTTATCAAGGGAAGTTTTGGTTGGCTGCCTGATCACTACTTGGATGGAATTGGGGGTTTACAGTGAGTATCAGTAGCGTTACCAGGTTATCCAGTGAGGGGAAACCTGAAACTTGTATTTCAAGACTATTTAAAGTGACCTGGAGGTATCACAAAAGCTAAAAAGGCATTGATTACATTAATGTCTTACATGCATTGTTTACAAATTGGGGGGGGGTTAATAGCAAACAGCATTTGGTATTTGCTGTTAAAACAATAGCAAAGGGGAGGTAAAACAAAAAAAAACCAACCCACAAACAAAACCACCCTGAGAATTTTGTAATACTCCATTTGTGTGACAGAGATTTTCTCTGTTACACCAAAGCATTGTGAAGATGGGCAAGGGTTTTAAAATACACAAGTAATTAGGTTTGAATAGTTTTTCTGAGTAAGTGCTCAGAAAGTTTCTCTTCCTTTGTCTGGTAACCGAACGTACAGGCAAGAATTTGTCGACTGCAGCAGTTACACGTATAATTCTGTTTTGTCATATTCCTGAATTAACAAGTAAAATCAGTCTGCATGTGAAATTGTTCTCTCAAAGCATATTTGCCTGGCTTTTCTGGCTAAGCCTTGAATAAGATCCCAGAGGTATAATACGTGAAGTTGCAATTTGTCCATTGATCATAAGATAGCTTTTCTCGATGAATACTGAAAAGATTGGCTGTAATAGGAGTAGAGATCTGTGTCTCTTCCTGAAGAGAGTAATGCAGAGTTTTAATGTGCAAGTTGTGCGACTTTTAAAAGTAAGGGTTATAATATTACAAATTATAAATAGCTGTGAGACTGCAGTTCAGATTAAATGCTTACCAGTTACCATTCTGATGTTAACTTATGAAACTGATTAGCTGATTTCTAACCTGTTTATTAATTTCAGGCTCACAGTACATTGCAGACTTTAGCAAATACGGAGACACGGTATTTTGCAAAGAAGAAAACACTTCTTGGCTTGAGCAAATTAGCTGCACTGGCATCTGACTTCTCAGAAGACATACTGCAAGAGAAAATAGACGGTAAGAAATAAAAACAGAGCAAAGTGAAGAATTGGCTAATGGAGTTACTGAGCTAGAATCATGTTAATTTTGCATATTATTAATTTGTTAGCTTGAGGGCTCTAATAATAGCTGATCGTTTTGCTCATAGCAGGAAGGATAAAGAATACAATGTGAGGGAGTAACCTGAAGTATTCATTTTCACCTCTGAGGACTGTGAGCATGGGAAGTTTGCATCTTTTCACTTTTTCTAATAATACACAAAATATTGGCATAGATAAGAAGCTGCTCAGTATTTTGAGAAGTCGTTAGACAGTTCTGAAGTGGCTTCCACTTACGAACCCTTCACACAGTGTGTTTTCGTGAAGCTGCATTTTGTTTTTCAGATGTGAAGTAAAAATGCTGTAATTTCTTAAAGCCTATTGATTGAATAGCTCTCAATTCTAAATTCTTCTCAAGTCCTGAGACTCAGGTTGTGCAAGAAAGTCAGTAACGATACGGTATTGTGATAATGATAGAGTGCTTTCACAGCATCTTACTCTCTGTATTTAGAAAGGTTACAGTGGCAGTGTTCCATGATGCCCTAACTGAAAGGATGTTAATGGGAGAAATAGGAATACCTATTCTGCTTCATGACCAAATGTAATGGTTCCACTGGCTTTGCCATTCCTGTCACGTTGGAAAATACCCTTTTCCTGACACTGCAGCACATGGTGCTGAGTTTGGGGGTTGGAAAATTCTATGCTAACAGTTATGCTGGTTCTGGCCACCAGAGGGAAGCTTTGAAATACTTCTCAAGGTTACTGCTCAAGCTTTCTTTGCTTATCTTCATATTTATCCATGTATGTTATGTACAGTTCTTAAAAGAAATCCTGTTGAAAAACCCTAGGGAAAATGATGATAAGGAAGTAGGCTTAACAAATTATTTGTAGCCTGTAATAATAACAATATATTATCTGCCTTTTAAATTATAAAACATTGGGTGAAATCTTAAAGTGTAAATTTGCTTTCTCACCACTGTGGGGACAAAAAACCCAAAAGCAACACACACCTACGCTGATGTGAAGAATCTAATCCTCAAATAGGAAAACTGTAGAAAAATGAGGAAATCGATGCTTTATTTGAATAGACCAGTGGACCCTCATAATTTAGTCTGGTCTGTACTCCAGTACATATTTCTATGTGACACATGACCTGGCTTTTAAAACTTACACTCTTTGTATCAGTTTCCTGTTGATAGAGAGGATTATTTCTGCCATGTTTTGTTTATCTATATAAACAAATAAAATGCTCCTTAGAATTTTTTGTCCCATTTCTACCATGCAGTGGAATGGGGTGGGCAGGGCAGGGTTCACATAGTGTGGCTGAAATTATTCTTTTTTGATGCTTCAGCCTAATAAGTCTCTAACCCTCAAGCAGATCATGTTGGAAAGTAAAACATTCAAAAATGGACTAATCCATGAGATGGAGCAGGTCCATGGCATGGGTCTTCAGCCAAAAGGCAGCTCGTAGAAAGTGCAGCCAACTTACTTTCCTGCACAGGGCAACAGCTTGCCTCCAATTCTATGTATTCACTTTGTGGTTTTGAGAAAAAGGAAGAGTTACTAGTTTGCATTACTGGGAACCTGAGTGGAAAGTAAGAACTAATTCACCAGGATGGTCGTATTGATGTGGAAGTATTTCTGTGTCCAAACAGAATGCTTCATAGCAAACACTTGCAGACCTAAGTAATATTGTGACTTGACAGTTATTACTGTGCCATAGAATTTGTTATTACATTTTAATAACATGAAACGTTCATTTCTTTAAACGACTACAAGAAATATCAGAACAGGAACGCTTTCTGTTACATCAGGAGACACTTCCTGAACAATTGCTGGCAGAGAAGCAGTTGAACCTCAATGATATGCCAGTGTTGTCTGCATCTCAGCTCATTGATGTAAGTATCTCATCTTCTTCATTACACAGGTAAAGCTCCGATATGTTTTCTGCCTCTGTGTGACAAAATAAATGAGAAGATCACAGCTGTCTTTATTCCTTATATGACTTGTTAAGTACCTAAAGATCTGGTGTATTAATAGGTTTATCTTTGCTTAGTTTCTGCCAGCAGCAAACTTCAGAATGCTGCTGGTTTTAGTTCAGATTTCTTCTTGCTGAATGTGTGCTTTAGAGTGCTGCTAGAAGAAAGAGCAGATCAAGTCAGTGTCAGAAGCTGATTTACTGGTCTAAGCCATTTTCTGGGTGTGAGACAATTTTTACCTTCTGTTTCATTCTCAGTAGGGCAGAACTTGAAAGGCAGAAGGAACAAAGGATTCCACCTTAGTGAGCAGGTATGCTGCAATCTATAAAAAGAAAGGGCTAGAAGCAGGAAGAGGCTTTTGGTTGCTTGTTGCAAAGAGGCACCCAAAGTATTTCTATTTTCTTTTTCTTTTTGTAAAACAAACAAAAAACCAACCCACACTGAAACAAATATATGAACTGCCCCAGTACTGGAATAAGTAATAGCTCTTGACTCCTTTTCCACACCCCTTTCTCGTGGTAGCCAGGAACCAGTAAGCCTTACTGCTTCTGCCTTGTTGACAGCGTATTTTTACCATCCAGTGATGCGCACAAAAAACATTCAGTGAGTAACAATGATACATTGTAAAACAAATCAGGTTCTGGCTGGTTGTCAGTTTTGCAGCTCCTCACTTTCCCATAATCCTGTGGAAAATCAAAAGCTGCTAGAGTGCTTTTTTACGTTCTCTCGGTTTTCTTAGCAGAGCTAATAGCAGATTCTGAAGTCATTACTTGCCTGTTAAGTGAGGCTACCTGTGGGATTAGGGAAGAGTAGGAAGTGCCACTAGTGACTTGGCAAGTGCTGGCACCAAGACAGTGTTCCTTCTGAATTCTGTTATTGTCAAACCAGTGTTCATACTTGCTACTTGCAATGTGAGAATGAAACTCAGAAAGTATAAATAAAAAAAGAGTGTTAATGTTCATTTTCCTTTGAAGTACTAATTTAGAGTTTTGAGGGGGGGTGTTGTGTGTGAAATATTGATACCAAACTTTTCAGTTTTAAAAGGTGAAAGGCAGTCCATATGCTTAAGTACTGTTTGAGCTTCATTACCAAAATCATTCTGAGAGCTTATTTGTGAAGCTGAGCTCTGGCTACACTAATCCAGGAATGTTACAGCCTTAAATGGCATTTAAATTTGAAACCTAGCAGCCTTAATATCCAATATCATTTGTCCACGGACCATTGTCATGTAAGTGGAATGCTGCTCTAAAACATTAAGTGTATTCCTTACTACAAAAATACTTGTCGTTGAATCAAAACATATTTTCATGAGAAGGTCATGTAAGTGGAAAATACATGGTGGTCTTCCCACAGTGAGTTGTCCATGATATCAATTACATTAGTTTGTAGGCTAAAAATAATTCTCTGCATTAATCTCTCATTATAGATGTACATATGTGATGAGAACAGAAGGGCCAATGAATATGACTTCAAGAAAGCACTTGATCTGCTGGAATATATTGATGAGGTAGGAAAAGTTTTTGAAGGATTTCTAACCCAGAGACTTACGTTTTTATTTATTGTTACTGGTTTTTAAGCTAGGATGGTGCATCTGTAGTGAGTTAAAAAATTAACTTAGTGTACAGTAATTGAAAATAACTCCTGAGTGTGTTTTGAGTGTGTTTTCAGTTTGTTTTTAAGCCACTGGAAAATTAATGCCAAATGTGGTTTAGGTCATTTAAGAAAAATGACACTTCTCATCTTCACTTCCCATTTATAGTCTAGAGTTTCTTCTTTAGAGCCTTGCTTCCCTAAGGGATTTTCTCCAGACAGGATTAAGATCATCTGTTTGCAGGAGTTTAGTTCTTGTATCTTCCCTATTGGCAGTTCCTCTGATTGTCATGAGATAATGTGGGATAGTCACTAGCTTTTTAACATGTTAATAGCATTGGAGCACAGATTTGCTATCTGCTTTCTCACTGTCTGCTTGTATGATGTAGTATCTTGTCAGGAGCAGTTTTCCATTAAGCATAAATAAATCAGCTCTGAGTAGCATCAAACCTGAATTAACAACAATCTTTGCTAAAAAGCTAGAGTTGTGTTATTTTAGTGAAAGCATTCCTAACCAACTGAAAATGAGAGGTCTTCTCTGATTATCACAGTTCCCGCTAGTCTGGGTAGGGCTTCAAGTTAAAATCCTCTCTGTAGTAGCACTTTGTAAACACCATGGTGCCATTTTGTTGGTCTTCAATAACTTTTGGGTTGATAATTATAAATATCTGTAATTGTATTAAAATTTTTAAGTTTTGAATTGTATTTTATTATTTTTTCTTTTGAATAACAGTTCTTTATTAACTACTTGGGATTTTTTTTGCTGTATGTATGTTTACTTGTCCTGTCTTTAGTATTATGTTCTATTTCATGTATGGAGGACAGAGTATTACTGCTTAGAGTAGTACATAATACATACTCTGAATTAGTTTTCTTTAGTTTAAACAGAAAATTCAGTAACTTTTTTATAATAAATATTTATTTCATTTTTACAACATAAATAGTCCAAATAATAACATTTTGCAGTAAAATAAACTTGAGTGAACTCATTTGGTTCTCTTTTAAATTAGTTTTCCTCTTAAATCTTGTCAACACAATTCAGAAACACTGAGATGATGTTGGGGGTTTTATCCAAATAAATATCACTTTAAAAGCATGAGATTTCAAAATGATTGTTTGCTCAGATATTTGAGTCTCCAACAACTTAGTGTAGAACCAGTCGGCACAAATTAGAGATGGTGGTTTAGAGGCTAAAAGCTATCTGTTTCCTAGTATTCCCTGCTTCTCTTTTGCAAAAGTGTAGCATAATGTCAGGACCCATCCTCTTACTTTCAGTCTTCTAAATTCAAGTGTTTGTGGTTTCTGTTATCTCTTCTGAGGGGAATTTAAAGTAGATGAGATGCTTTGGGACATTAAGGGGTGGAAAAAAATACATGGTCTTTTTTCTGACATTGTTTTTTTTAAAGGGGCTTTGACACCAATTATCTGAAAGTTTCTGTGTAACAAAGAGACTGCCCTTTCCAAGACAGCTGCATATCTTTGAAGATATTTGCTAATATGTTTGTAAAACGCACATGCTAATGTGGACACTAATGCATGCTAGATAGCTTGGCCATGCTGAAAAAAGAGCCTTGACTTCAGTCACCATTTGGCACATGTTAAAATGAAACTTGCCTAGAATACCACGTTTTACAAATTGGTATTTGTTCATATGCTTTAAAATAGGCCCTTTTCCAAACTGTGGTAGTTGGTCTTCAGCAGTCCTGTGGTAATGAAAGTGAGCCATGTTTTCAAATGGAAATAAACAGTCCTTGGTGTTTCAACAGTCCAGTCCGGTCATCAGTTAAAATAGCATGTGTTAAAAACAGTGCTCAGCAATTGAAGAATCTAGTGCATTGGTATAATCTGTGTGACAGAACAATTATTTCTTTAAGAAAATTATGAAAAATTTTAACTTACTTGTCTTTTCCCCTTATATGAATTGAAGGGAGAGGAAGTGGATGTAAATGATCTAAAACTTAAAATTCTCTGTAAGGCTCTCCAAAGAGATGGGTAAGTCCAATATGAATATAATTTACTGGGAGTATTTGTGACATAGCTGTTCCAGAATTGCATTTTGGTATATTATTCTCTAGCTCACTGAAAAGATTTAATTTCATAGTATAAAACTAGTAAAGTATAAAGTATTTGATCAGAATGTGGCTTTTTATTTGTAAAGTGAAACCCCAGCAAAAAAGATCTGTACGACTTTGTTCACTTAGCTCCTTGGCAACCTACTGTGCATTCGTAGCACCTGAGACAGAAATGTACCTGTGCAGCTTTCATTCCTGAACCCTTTGCTGAGGTAAAAGAAAATGACAGATGCCGAAACATCTTTTTCTTTGAAGCATCTCAAACAGAAGCTGGTTAAGAGCAACACAAGTAGAGGTCACTCCTGCAAACTTTTATTTCACTTACTTTTGGCCATTGTACCACATTGATAAGCTCATAACCATTTTGAGCTAAAGCTGCATTCTTGACTAAGAGATTGAAGCTGTAAATATTACTTAAAAGAGCCATTCTTAGGGGTGTTCAATACCAAATACAGGCTGAATCCAACTGTTCAGAAGAACTGCCTCATTAAGCAGTGCTGCTGTTTGTTCCCAAGTTAAATAACTCAAACGGCATTTCCTCCCTTTCCTTACTAATTTTTGGAAGTTATCCAGCTTTTCTAACTCTCATCCATGTTCCAGGAGGACCTAAGGAGGAGAAGATGAGGAGAGAACATGTTCCAACTGTACTGTGCCATTTGTGACTAAAATGGAAATAAGCAGCATTTGGATTCACACTTATACATAGGATAGATTCCAAAGTCTGAAGAAAATAAGTCATTGTCCCATATGACACAAATAATATGCAGAAGCAGGTTCATACTGTTCCAAGTGTTTTCTTCCCTTTCTGTGATTTTCAAGACAGAAGAATCCAGAACTCCTACATGGCACCAGTCCAGTAATTGGTTTATGACCTGTCCAGCCTGGGCTGAGAGCAGACATCTGAACATAATATTTAAAGCACTCATCACACAGAGTGCTGACAGGACTTTTCCCACTCTGCTAGCTAACCAGATGCAATTTGAGATCACTTGAATAGCATTTAGAAAACTTAATGTCCCAGTTGCATTTCCAGTCCAGCAAGGCTTTCAGAGGCTTACAAAGAGGTTGATGGCTATTTCAAAAGAGGTAGTGTTAGCTTTCATCTGTGTGCAAAAGTAAGTGTTTGATGTTACAGTACGTACTTTTAAGGATGGCATCTGTTTCCTAGCTTAACAGCTACAAATGGTGGTAAGGTTCTTGTGTAGAATGGAGAGCCTTGCTGAATGCGCTTCTGGTGTTCTGGTAGGGTCCTTGCTGGCCTCTGTGCCTAGGAAGAGGAAATACCCCAGGTCTCTTCCCTCCCTCCTTCCCTCACATTTTTCCCAGTAGAATTGAAGATGAAATCCTAGATGTTTGTGAGTTTAAGTGACATCCAGGGGTCAATCTGTGGTTCCAGTGAAGCGCAGAGGCTTTGTCAGTAACAGCTTCTGGGTGCCGGGTTGGGAGCTGTTGTTAAGAGTGTCCCGTGAGCCCAAGGAGGTTCATGTTGGTTTAGGGAGTGATACAAAAACTGGTTTTATCTGGCAGTTTCACATATGGAAGAGGAAATTTAAGCAACTGAAAGGTCAGAACCACAGCAAAACAAGATAGATTGGTGTTGACTTAAAACTGCTGTATATAAAGTTCTGCAAAGGTGAAAAATTGTCATTTAAAATAATCTTTCTCTTAGAAAAACCTTTTTTAGCAGAGCTAAGACTTGCATTCACGAGTCTCCACCTTCATATTTAATCACAAATGAGACAAACTGGTTGGTTTGTGTCTGTGATGCTGTTACAGGCCTGCAAGTTAGATTTTACAGAGTTTTTTTCTTCCTTTCTTTCCTCAGTTTGCTTTTTTATTGGGGTAGGGTAACACATGTGAAACGTGTTAGCAAACTGATGCTCTTGCGTTATTCTACAATCTATACCTTCATCATCTCAATCGTAAAATATGATTACCACGAACAGGCAATTCTTACCTTTATGGATTATTTTATTTTATCAAAGAAGTAATGTTTTCTTTTACAGTTTACAAGACAAGAAGCATTTCTGTTGTCTTCCTAACTAGACTACATTATAGTAGTGCAATTTTATTGCAGTTTTGCTCTGGGAATAAATAATAATTAACACAAGATGAAAAGAAACCTTGAGCTATAGCCAAGCACACAACACTTCTGTGCGCACATGGATTAATCACCTTTGATACTTTATCAAGTTCTCCTGCATTTTGTTCTTACTTGTTTTCATTTGGTTTCATCTGTGCAATTCTTTCCACAAATTATTCTTTCACTTACAGATGGTCCAGTTCAGATGGTAAAGATGATCCAATTGAAGCATCTAAAGATAGTATATTTGTGAAAATACTCCAAAAACTATTGAAAGAAGGTAAAGTGTACTTAAATATAATTGAACTTCTTGAAATTGTTTGCTCTTTTCAAAAGCTGCTTAAGATGAACACTGATATGTAAGAAGTAGCCTTAAGAAGTTCTGAGTAATACAGACTTCTATATGCATTCCACTAGATAATTATATTCCCATGGAGCTAATTGGATCTCTGTGACATGTTGAGGGGATAAGAGATGAGCAGATTTCTTGGTTACAATCTTAGTACCCTCAAATTATTTGCATACTAGGGCAGCCATCAGATTTTTAGCAGTTTCTTACTACAGTAAAGGATGCCTTCTGGAGTTAAATGTATGTCTTCTGTAAGGTGCAGGATTAGTAACTAATTGACTGCCACTCAAAAGAGCTTAATCTATTTTAGCTTAAATGTGCTTTTGCTTTTGGTTTCTTTCTTCAAAAGCAAAAAAAAAAAAAGATCCACTCTTCGCAGTTAAAGCTGACCATGGGGAGTTATGGCCATGGAAGTTACAGCTGGAAAGGAGGGAAGCCATTTAGGGTCAAAGTCTGTTTTAAATACTACTGCATATGAACCTTTTCCAGAAGAGAGAAGGTTCCAGAACAGCTCTGATTTTGTGTCCTCAGTCCTGTCAGCGTCTTTTCCTTTATGAGATTTTCACACCCCAGGCTGACATGTATTTATGACTGATCTTTCTTTTTGCTTTATTTTTTTATTTTGGTGAAGTGTTATGTAAAGACTTGGATTTTATGTTTCAGGATTTTAGGCTTAATCATAAATTCACTGGGAAGCTCTTAACTCAGTTTTACAGGTTACTTAAGCTTTATTGTATTTCTTGACATGTATAACAGAATTAGATCTTCTCAATTCCAAAGGAGTAATTTAACTATGAGGCAGGCACAGGTGTTTACTTAAAAATGAGCTTAACTGCTAATGCAGGGTACATTTATCAGTGTTGTAATAAAAGGTTTTGTGTTGTAGGAGTTCAGCTAAGTGAATATTTACCAGAGGTGAATGACATGCTGCAAGCAAATGAACTTGGCAAATTGAAATGTAATGCTTACTTCAGATTTGTGTTAAAGGCAAACTATGAACTTTATGTTCAGGGACAAGCATGATTCTCACTATTTTTTAAAATACTTTTTCTAAAGAGCTGTTAAATTCCTGTGTACTGTTTGATGTTTTACTTGTTTTGTTAAAACTTTGTAATAAAATCTACATGAGTAATACACTTGGTCCTAAATGTATACACATGAATGCTTTAGTCAGGGGAGGCAGAGTTGTGTTTTCAGACAAACGAAAAAGTGTTCATTTACTTTGCCTTTCCTAAACTTGCTGTTTCGTTTTATATCTTCATTAGTATGAATCCTGCTTGAGACTCAAAGATGTGCAGACACATAGGGTGAAATGTGGGACCCACTGCAGAAGGTGGGGAAACTTTAGCTCTCGCTTCGTTGGGGCTGGGGTTTCATACTGAAAACGTTAATGCTGGGTGACTGTGTAGCTTATCTCAGAAACAAATGATTATTAGATTACTGTCTTCTTGTACAATGCTTTTTGCTGCAGAAGCTAGGTAATTTCACTTTTGCATTAAAGATTACTGGCACAAAAAGGGTAACTGGGTTGATGCTGGTCACTCAGCCTGTTTGGGGTGGAAAGGGATAAAGCACAATTTTCTAAGTCCTCTGGTCCAGTAAATACACCAGTTTTTGAGTTTCTATCTGTAACATCAAACTTTTCAAAACATTTTAATATTTTATCTGTACAACTTTCATTTTAGCTCTATCCAGATTTCTAGAATATATGTAAAAATGAGATTGGCAGCTCACCGTGCAGTCATTCGCCGCAACTGTTTGAGCCTTGGCTCAGAAGAAACCTAGAAAACAGTGATGGAAGTGTGAGAGTCCAGAACGGTCTTCCTTGCTCGGTGCCTTGTTCTCTATATGTTGATACTACTAATTTTCTGCCCCAGTTAGTTCTCTCTGATGTGGAAATAGAAATCCATTTGACTTTTCAATTTTAATTACTCTGACTGAAGTAACTTTTATTCAAAGATTAAAATCTGCTGCCATTCTGATGTGTTGCACCTTGGTGTTACAAGCAGCTCGACAGCCAGAGAGTCAGTGCAGAGCAACTTGCATGCCCTTATGTTTTACTTGTCTGGCTCGCTGCCTGCTGCAATAACTTGATCCAACAGCTGAGAAGGTCAGAAGTTAAACTGGATGAAGAGAATCCAGTTTCTAGTTTTAAAAGCACAGCTCCCGTTCCGTGGCTCCATCTCTTCTCTGTACTAATACAGTAAGCTGGGCTGAGACTCTGAACATGTTTGGAAGAATAGATTTACCTAGAGAGGTTCTAACTAATATGGGAAAGAAATGCACTAGCAGTCATCTTCTAAGATTGTTCTAAGAAGCATACTCTGCTCTTTTGCAGCCTTGCATGGCTGGGAGAAAGAAGTACAGGTAGAGCTGCCAGCTGTGGCTTCAAAGGGGTGGGTCCTTGACAGCCTTCAAAAAATTCCATATGCTTGCTTAAAAAAGTCACTTTAAAGTTGCTTCCATATTTAACATTTTGAGAGAAAGGGAATAATAGAACAAATAGTTGCCACCCCCTGCTCAAATATGTTCTACCCAAACTTTTACTAGACTTAAATTTTGATTGAAGAGGAATCTCTTTAATTGACTGTCCACCATAAACACTTCAGGTGTATCTTACCCCTTCCCCGACTATGGACCCTCTAGTCTGTCTGGGGTGGCAGGGTAAGCCCAGGGAAGCTTGCTCCAGAAGCAGGTGTTTCTGTTCATCCTTATCTATCCATCTGCTTCAAAGGGCCTGGCTCCTCTGCTGGGATGGTTTTATTCCAGCTGGTGTAGAAGTGTTCTCCAGGTTCTCAGGAAACAATCAGTCATGTAGGCTCCGCAACTAATGTTTTATTCCACTGCTGGGCTGGGAGGCTTTGGCATTTGTACAGCAGCTTTCCATCCAGCTATTGCCAGAACAGAAGGAGTTTACTTAAATAAAACCTCATTAAAATAACTTCCATGTCGAAACTGAAGTCTAATGTTCTTGTATGAGGAATGTTGAGCTGGTCACTATTCGTTGGGAAGCTGGAAGAGGCTGGGATGTGGGGCTGTTCCTTCTCTCCTTCCCCTGGTTCATTATGTAATAAGCCATCCTGATGCTCAAATCCAGTCTCAGATTACTGTATGAGGAGGATGCCTTCATTTACCACTGCATGTCGAAGGTCGTGCCAGAGCTTTAGGTTGTTTCCAGGCATAACAAAAACAAACTTGGGACAGAAGGACTGAGGTTCAGTTAAAATGGCTTAGGGAGTATGCATAGCTCCTTTTTTGAATAACTGTGTGTTGTTTCTTAAGCAGTTGTTTTCTCAGTAATGGAAAGCACATATGGTACGAGATGTCCACACTCCTATCCTCTGTTGTCACCAGAGTAGCAGGAAAGCTTCAGCTATCATTCGTGATCAATTTTAGAAGCTGTGCCTTGTGGACAGGGATCTTTGTGCCCAGCTGTCTTCTGGAAACTAACTTCAAAACTGAAAATTCCTGGTTTCTACAGCAAAAAGTCTTGTACAAAGAGAGAGTAGGGTTATCTGACAGAATACTCATTTGTTCCTTTAGCTACGCAGGTTGCTTTGAGCAACCTGGTCTAGTGGAGGGTGTCCCTGCATATGGCAGGGGGGTTGGAACTGGGTGGTCTTTAAGGTCACTTCCAACCCAAACCTTTTTATGAGTCAAATGTTTTCTGACTCGGGACCAAAACCAAATTCATTCAGTGAATGTAAAACATTTAGTAAAACATCAGATCTACCTGCTGAAAATGATCTTTTGTGCAGGACTCTAAAAATTTTACATTGCCATTGGGCATTTTGCTGTAAACTAGACTGAGGTAGAGAGAAAGCTAAAAGAAACAGAAGGGACAGAGTGCGTTTATACTTGTGTCAGGTTTCATTGAAGGATTAAGAATGTTTATCCTTCAGAGACATTAAGCTTTCTGTTACTTGATTTCTGATTCAACACAACTGTCTGTATTCTGGAAGCCACAGCAGAGCATTACAGCTCTGTAAATAGATTTGATGGCTGTGATGCCTTTAAGTGCTTTCCAGACTTCAGAGTTTTGTGCAGCCAGTTGTTGATGACAGAACTTCTCTTCAACAAGAAGTTGAACAGTATGAGAGAAGAGCGTGTTTTGTCCCCAGCATACTTCAATACAGTAGCTTGACAGCAATTAAAAATCTGTAGCAGAATGAAATAGAGATCTGCCAGAGGTAAAGAGGAACGCTGCCAAACTGGAAGATGCAGAAATTAGAGAAGAAAAGTTCTCTGCTTCCCTGTTGACCCATCTGCTCTGCCTTGCAATGGAGGAAATCAGCCACAGAAACGCCTTCATTTGCAGGAGACTCCTCGCAGCATGAGCTGTTCTGGTTTGCCATTTCTTCTTGCTCTTCTCCTGATTCCCTTTAAAAAGAGTTACTCTTGGCCAGTTGTGCCATCAAAGAAGGTCTTGAAGGTTGATTTGCATGAACTCATTAGCAGAGCTGAAAATCTGCTTGCATTTCTGCCTCTTCTTTCCTTCGGTAACTGGAATGCCTCTATAAAGTCTCCCAAGTGTCCCAGATGGAATCTCTGCTTAAGCATCTGTAGCCATATAAGATGTACTGTTCCTCTTCACTTGCATAGTACCTTCACCTCATCAGAGATGACTTGCCTGTGAGATCGCACTCCTTTTGGAAAGGGTGAGCCACAGCGGTAGCTGGAGCGTCCTCTCGCTGCCCGGCCGAGCTCAGTGGCCATCAATGGACACTCAGTAATGACACCAGCACTCATGGCTACGTGGCAGATTAGACGGTTGCTGCGATTAATGCTTCACTGGGCGTCTCTTCGAGTGTCTAACAGATGTCATCCCATGCGTTTATTTTCCATTTTTAAATCACAGCAAAGAAACAACACACAGTGTTTTCTTAACTCGGTGTGTAAAGCTGTGGCCATCGCCACATGCAGTGGTGTTACGTGCAAACCGCGGATCTACCTTATCGTGTAACTTGCTCTCACAGCCCCTTCTTCCCCCTGGCGCCCACCTATACTCAGACTTGAGGGCCGTGCTTCCCTTTTCAGCCCCAAACTTCAGGGCTGCGGCAAGCCACGGCCATGCAGCCGAAAGCCCCCTTGCCTCCCCTGGTCCACTCCACCGGGCCCGAGCCCGCTCCGGCCGCGGCCCCAGCAAGGCCGAGTCCCGGCGCTGTGCCCCGCGGGGCGGCGGCGGCCCCCACCTGCCCGTTCCTCAGCGGGCCCTGCAATGCCGGCAGATTATTTCAGCCGCGGCCGCGGGTGGCTGGGGGGGGCTCGGCAGACGCGCCTTATACGGCCGGGCCCGGCTCACCTGGGCCGCGGCCAGAAGCGCCTTCTTTGGGCAACGCCGGGCCGGGGCCGCGCCGGGCCCGACGCCCAAATATGGCGACAGCCGGGGCCGCATTCCTGGGGGCCGACCGCCGCCGTGATAAAAGGGTCGGTGTCCGGCGGCGGCACACGAGCTACCCTGCGAGCAGCGGGACGCCTCTCTGCCAGCCGCCCGACGCGCCGAGCCGCAGCCGACACAGGTAAGCCCTGCCGAGCCCCAGCCCCGCCGCCCCTCCCCGCGGCTGCCGTGACCTGAGCCCGCGTCCCCCGTGCTCTCGCAGACAGCCGACACCATGTGCGACGAGGACGAGACCACCGCGCTCGTGTGCGACAACGGCTCCGGCCTGGTGAAGGCTGGCTTCGCCGGGGATGATGCCCCGAGGGCCGTGTTCCCCTCCATCGTGGGCCGTCCCCGCCACCAGGTACGCGCCGTCCCTCTCTGAGCCTGCCCCGAAGCTCTGCCGCAGCCCGAGGCTCTGGGTCCCCACTGCCTCCCAGCCAGCTGCGTGGAGAGAGGACGCCTGGCCTGCTGGGGAGCCCAGTGCTGCTGCCCATGGAGAGGTTGCTGAGCGTCCGCTTTCATTCCTGCAGGGTGTCATGGTGGGTATGGGTCAGAAAGACTCCTACGTAGGAGATGAAGCCCAGAGCAAGAGAGGTATCCTGACCCTGAAGTACCCCATTGAGCATGGCATCATTACAAACTGGGATGATATGGAGAAGATCTGGCACCACACCTTCTACAATGAGCTGCGTGTAGCCCCTGAGGAGCACCCCACCCTGCTCACTGAGGCCCCTCTGAATCCCAAAGCCAACCGTGAAAAGATGACCCAAATCATGTTTGAGACCTTCAACGTCCCTGCCATGTACGTGGCCATCCAGGCTGTGCTGTCCCTGTATGCCTCTGGCCGTACCACTGGTGAGTGCAGGCATCCCGCTGGCCCCAAGCAAGGATGCCCAAGACTAGTCCCTGACAGCTGACAAGTGCTCTGTCCCCAGGGCAGGACCCTTTGTGGGCTGTGTCTCAGGTGGCTGCTTCTTGTTTCCCCAGGTATCGTGCTGGACTCCGGTGATGGTGTGACACACAATGTCCCCATCTATGAAGGGTATGCCCTGCCCCATGCCATCATGCGCTTGGATCTGGCCGGCCGGGACCTCACTGACTACCTGATGAAGATCCTGACTGAGCGTGGCTATTCCTTTGTCACCACAGGTAAGCACTATTCCCTGCTCTGGAACGTCCCCTCTCACTTCTGACCCTTGCATGTCTTGGGGTGCTGCAGCCTCTCACCCCATTGCAAGCCCCATGAGTGCTCCCTGTTGGGAGTTTGTGTGGTGCTGGGGGTTTGGAGTCCTGGCAGACCCATGGAGAAGGTGCAAGCATTCCCTGTTTTTCTTTGCAATCACTGATGACTTTTCTCCCCCCTGACAGCTGAACGTGAGATTGTCCGTGACATCAAGGAGAAGCTGTGCTATGTGGCGCTGGACTTTGAGAACGAGATGGCCACCGCTGCCTCTTCCTCCTCCCTTGAGAAGAGCTACGAGCTGCCTGATGGGCAGGTCATCACCATCGGCAATGAACGTTTCCGTTGCCCGGAGACTCTCTTCCAGCCTTCCTTCATTGGTGTGTGTGCCCCACTCCCTCTCCTCTCCCCTGCCAGCTCCTCTTCTCTCTGAGTCCTCTGTAGAGCTCGAGCTCTTGCTCTATTGCTTAACTTGTGCCTGCATTTCCCCTCTTCCCTGCCCCCAGGTATGGAGTCTGCTGGTATCCATGAGACCACCTACAACAGCATCATGAAGTGTGACATTGACATCAGGAAGGACCTGTATGCCAACAATGTCATGTCTGGGGGTACCACCATGTACCCAGGTATTGCTGACCGCATGCAAAAGGAGATCACAGCCTTAGCCCCCAGCACAATGAAGATCAAGGTAAGGCTGGGGTGTGAAGGACCCAGGTGCAGGAGCAGCCGCCTTCTGCCCTCCCACAAACCCTGTGGCATGCAGTGGTTGCATGTTTACTGATCTCTGCTCTTTTGGCTCTTCTAGATCATTGCCCCACCTGAGCGTAAGTACTCTGTCTGGATCGGTGGCTCTATCCTGGCCTCCCTGTCCACCTTCCAGCAGATGTGGATCACAAAGCAGGAATACGATGAAGCCGGCCCATCCATTGTCCACCGTAAATGCTTCTAAACATGTTTACATGATCACTTTGCTAACCACGCTCAGGATGACGACCTTCTAGGTTGCAGGCTGCCTGGAGCCTGCAACAGCCATGTAACTCTCTGTTTTGTAATGATTTCTGGTTACTGTTGCTGCAAAGCTCCACGTGACACAGTGTATGTAAAGTGTACATAAATTAATTTATTTTACCTCGTTTTGTTTGTTTTTAAAACCAATGCCCTGTGAAAGGAGACAAAAAACTTCAAGAAGCATTAAATCACCAGTCATTCTGTCACACCCCTAACGTGGTGGTCTGTCGTCATTTGCTTGGGCTCACCCATCGCCCCCTGACATTGGGTGCTAACAGGGAGGGCAGTGGGTGGTGGGGCTGAGCCTCCTCAGACGTGAGTGGGACTGGGGAGGGGACAGAGTCTCAGCCTGAGGGAGCAGCTCTGGGTGGCTTGTTTGGGTTGCAGCTGGCTGGGCAGTGCTGGGAGCAGCCTGGAGCATGATGCTGTGTGTTGCATCATGCAGGACGGGTGCCCACCGCTCTGCTATGTGATCCTCTCAGGCATGGGGAGGAAAGGGTTACCCAGAGCCTTGGCTTGCAGAAGGTTTTATTTGGCTTAGCCTGCCAAAAAAGTAGCTGTGGCACACTCCAAGGCATGATGGACAAGGCAAGGCTGGGGCTGAGGGCAGGTGGGGGTGCAGGTTAAATAAAGAGCTTTCCACTCCACTTATGGGAAACCCGCCTGCAGCCATGATGTCCCTGGTGGGCCGGGGGCAGCCAGGGCCACTTCCTCACCCTGCCTGACATGCTTGCCCTTGCCAATGGTCATGCATAAGGGACTGCCTGCAAAGGGACAACTCCTTCCTCTGCCTTCCCAAAGCCAGATCCTTTGGCCAGGGACTCCCTGGGAGCCCGAAGGAAAATCCCAGGGCCTTCCCTCTGCTGCAGGCCATCGCCTGCTTCTTTTGCCTGTGACCAGGCAGAGCAGGGTGGGAGGCGGGAAGCTGCCCCTACCTGTCTCACTTCTCTCTTACTGAGGTGGGGGGCTCTGGAGCACCCCTTTGCTATCACTGCAACCCACACACAGGTGCTGAGCTCCCTCAAGGGGCTGCCCTGAAGCCCCTCCATGCTTGGCACATCCTCCTGGGTCAGGGCACACATACAGGAGCCGGCAGCCTTTGGAGGAGGACTCCTGGAGCACAGGGCCCTGACAGGAAAGCAGCACTTGAGTTTTAGGGTGTTCTTTTTCTGTGAGATGCAGCAGTGCTGGGAGAAAAAGGTGATTTTCTGCTTAATTTCCAGCCCAGGAAGGTGTTTTGCCCTGCTGCAGTTATGCTGAGGATGAACTTGGTTTGCGTTTTGTCAGGTTTTATCTTCATTAAAGTGAGACCCATACATAGTATGCTTTTTTTGTAGCCCTATCCCAAAGGAAAGCTTGCAGGAGGATCTTTCCCTGGTATCTGTGGGCAGGGAAGCCCCTGGGCAGCCCTAGTTGCTCCTGAGCAAACACTGAGTGTCTGGGTTTGGTCTGGAAAGCAGGAACACAGTTGCTTCTTAAAACACAAACAGGAGCTTTTACTTGCCATTTGTGCAAGTTGTTGCATAGTGGCAACATGTTCCTTCTGACAGCTCTGTGTTCGGTTTTGGGGAGATGCTTAACTAATGTTAAGTCTTCAGTACCTGACCCGTGATTTTGGGTTCAGTTGTGTCTTAAGTGGAATTATGAGATGGATTTTAGGACCTGCTTCTGTTATTTGATTAAAAGGCAGTTTCAGAAGCACAGATGAGATGTGTTTCTTCGGTTTGGGAAAGGGAACTGGCACCTTGACACACTTCTCTTGGGCTCCCAAAATGCAGAAATGAAAAGCACTTTGACCTACAGTGTTTATTGGGTTTGGCTTTGCTGAGAGAACCTGAACACTCCCTGGGCACCAACTCCAGTACAGCTCTGCTATTCGCTGGAGTGAATTTCCCATGGACATTTGGCCAATGATATTTGTTCAGTGAGGTTTAGTAAAAGGATGAAATAGAAGCCACTTGAAAAATGCAATTATTTCATCACAGGAAACTCCTAAGCCACAAATCTTTATTTCTGAAAGCGAAGCATTAAAACAAAGCCCTTCAAAGAACAGCTGTTTTAAACCCCAAACGCCTGTATTTTATGGAATTTTTTTTGCTGCTATTTCATTCATCTGTACGAAAATACCATCAAATGGAACCCTGCCTGTTAGGGTTTCTTTCTTCCTTTCTTTCTTTTTGAACCAAACAAGCATTCTTATTTGAAAAATAATTAAAAGGGCTGTTCAGATATATAGATTGCCGTGGTGCATTTCTGGGGCTAGAAGCCCATTGAGGGTGACTGTAACCTATTGATCGGCTGATGGATATGTAGGCAGTGCTGGTATGGAGGTGACAGAGGTTCGGGTGGGCAGCTTTAGTGATGGGGCCACTGAGAGCATCCCCTGGCCTCAGGCTCTTTCCTGGAAGTGCTGGCAGCTTTGCATATCCTCTTCAGTCCCTCAGGAGTAGCGGAGTCTCTGAGGGGACCAAAAGGATGCAGCTTGAAGCCTGGGGAATTAGCTGTAATTGCAGCTGGCAAAGGCTCTGGTTTATATTTGTTCGGGACTTGAAAAAAGAAAAGCAGCTTCTGATTGCGATGCAGTGAGGAAAGCCGGGATTATGGCTGGCTCCCACGGGGGAAGTGCGCTGTGTGGGATGGAGATGAGCAGATGATGGAGAAACCTTTTATTGCCCAGGGTGTCCTCTTCTCCCCACTGCCAGGGCATCCTGTCACCCTCGAAACTACTCTGCCTGGTGCAGAACTGGGTCTGGCAGGACGCAAACTGCAGCAACCCGGGGCAGCTTATCCCTTGTGTTTGCAGGGACCACAGCCAAACCCGGTCTTGTCTGAGCTGCTCAAGGCTGTGCTCTGCAACTAAAATGTGCAGCTCGGAGGCAGCTCTGGCCATCGTTGTTCAGGGAATGCCACAGGCAGCCCCGGAATGAGCCTCTCTTTAACCCCACCTCGGGGAGCTGCACATATATAGATAGATCCCTGATAGCAGCTTTCTTCCTTGGCACATCCCTGCCACCCATAATACCCTCCAAATATGCTCTCCCTGCCCCGCTGCGCCCTCACTGCTTGGCTTCCAGCAGCTTCTCTTCCTTCCAGGGAAAACAAGGCTTGAAAGCTGAGAAATCTCACTGCTGCAGGGAAAAAGGGGAGGGAAAAAGGCTCTCACTCATGCTCAGAGATAAGCAGCCTAACACCAGTGGCAACAGGCATCAGTCATTGACCCTGGCTCAGGGAGGTGTGAGGACCCGAGTTGTATCTGCAGAGGTCATGCCTCATGGCTACTGGTGAGGTTGTCCTCTTTCACCAAACCAGAAGTTCCACATGTAGGGCTTCAGGTCCATGAGTATAAGGGCACCTTTGTATGGATGCAGCTTTGTCCTTTTCCCAGGGGAAAAGCTGTGCTGGTGCCAGTGCATGCAGGCAGGGACAAGGATGTTTCCACAGGCAGTGTAGCTGTGGATAGTGACCCTTCATCTCACACCTACTGATCCCTCACAGACATCACCTAATCTCATTGAGTGCAAACCAAAGTGAGTTTACATTGCCATTAACAGTGGCTAGTGCTGAGCTTAGGTTGCTGGTGTTGCGTTGGCTAGGTCAGCACTGGAAGGGAGGCACCCAAAGAACAGGGGAAGGGCTGGTCACCAGTGTGGTGCAGGACCCACAGCACTGCCAGCCATGATGGGGAGCAGACAATGACAGGACAGTCCTGCCATTCCCAAACCCCACTGTGGCTGCAGGGAGATGGGTGGCTGCAGATGGAGGGATGGGAGCCCAGCAAGTGGAAGGAGGTCTGAAGCTGATCAACCCAAAAGAAGCCAGCCAGGTTTCTGCTTCTGAAAGGTTTCTTAATTCCCTTTAGCAACTGTAATCCCAAAGAATGGTTAAAATAACAGAGGCATGAAGGTCTAAACTGGTTTGAGTTTGCTGGCGATGAACAGCACTGTTGTCATGGGCTATCTGCCTGTGGCGTACAGCCAAAAAACACTGCGGGGAGCTCTGAGTGCTCAGCACTACATCCCAGGCTGCAAGTGAAGTGGTGCTGCACCTACCTAATCCCAGCAGCACTGCTGCAGGTGATGTGCCATGTTTCTGTGATTGCAGGAACCAAGCAGTTTACACTGGGAAGTTGGTTTCCTCTGTGACCATGAGCAAGTCAACAGTCGTGGCTCTGTTTGTTGCCAGCAAAGTGGCTTTTCTATCTCAAAGGAAGATAATGAGGAATAGCTAATGCTCATGAAGGGTTTTGAGATGTTGTCATAGAAGGTGCTTGGGGAATGTGAAATACTTGTGATCCTAAATTTAGCTCCGAAAGTCACGCAGCCCGGTTTCCTGGCACAAATACCAGAAAAAGTCTGGAAATCTGAATGTTTTCCAGGCACGGCCACAAGCGGATGCTGCAGTAGCTGCTGGAGGTGCCAGGGATCTCCGGCTGTGGCTCCAGAGGGTCCATTGCCTTGCCCAGCACTCTTCCTCCTGAGCTGTTCACACCAGCAACCTGGAACACCAGCAATTCCTGTCTTTGTTCTGGGTGTGATGCCTCCATACTTGGTCTGCAAGGGGATAAGATTATTCTTCAGACTTAATTAAAGTGGCAAGTTTAGGAAGATTATAGTGTTAAGGTCCTTTCCAGCCCTAACTATTCTATGATTCTATGATTCAATCCAGCCATCTCGGGGAGAATACAAGAAATCTCTCTTGAGATAAATGTTTTAGGAAAAACATGGCAATTGATTTTAGATCTACTACTCTGAAATTTACTTCCTCCTCACTTTATTTTCTTTAGCACTGAAGCCAGCCCATCCTGGCTGAGACTGCATGGTTGAGGGGTTATGATCCCTCTGTTAACATGTGACGGGTTAAATGCCAGACAGGTTAATAAAGAAGATTGATCTGCTTAGACAGCAAAGTACGGCATTAAGTGGAAGTGCTAAAATCCAAAGTCCAAGTTAAAAAGGGTATCATTTATTCCATGAGATGCTGACACCTTGCTTTATTTTTCCCTAGTACCTGCTGCACATGTTCTTATGCGGAGAAGCAACTTGACATAACCCCTGTCATGTCTTGACTGTTATCTAGAAGCCAGGGGTAGCTCTGCCTGGACTGGAGGTGCTTGATTTGTTTCTTCATTGGCTACAGCTTCCCGTGGGAAAGGCTGCATTGGGATCGAGGGCAGCTCAGGAGCGCACCTGCTGAGCCTGCATCACTGCTTAAAAATAAAAGGGGAGAGCAAAGAATAACATGGAAAATATTGCAAGGTCAGCAGACGGCATGCGGAGGGCCCGTGCCTGGGCAGGGGGTCTGGGCAAGGACAGGACAAATACCGGGAGCTGCGGACACGGGGACACAGCCACGTAAGGAGGGGGTGTCTGGGATGATCTGCAGCACAAGAATGATGGAGAAGGCTCCTGTATCAACATTACACTCAGTATTAATGTTTATGATTTGTGCAGGTTAGATTTGACCTATTTCAGCCAAATTCCAGCCCATTTATCCAGTCTCATCTTCCCTTGATTTAACGATTTGCAAACCTGATTCATGCAAGTAGTCCCCACTGAGAAGACAACGGATCTGGTTAATGTTTGTGTGCTCATATGATCAGGTTCCATATGAAGAAACAAGGCCTTAGCAATAAAAGCAATCACATGAGAAAGCAGAAGGGAGGAAGAAGGAATAATTCATTTATTGCTGCAAGTCCAGAACCTGGCATGGCTTGAGCCCATGAAGGAAAAGATTAAAGAATTGTTATTTTCCTGAAACACGTAAGACTTATACATTAAGCTGTTGCCTGCTCTGTAGTGATTTCATTACTGATTTCATAATTCACATCTATTTTTCTCCATTTTCTGTGGAAGAATCAATCTGAATTAAGGACCAGTTGAGCAAATGAGGGTATAGAAGAAAACGGACTGCAGTAAGACCCAAGTCTGGACCATAGGTATTCTGTAGCAGAGTAGCTTTGGCAAATAAGACAGATCAGTGGAAAAAAAAAATCATTTAAGAAGAAAATGCTTTATGACATAACTGTTGTCCCATTGGTTTTGTGCTGGGAAAGAGCACTGAGTTGCAGAGCTGGAAGTGAGGGCAGGCTCAAGCCCTGAGGAGTTACTTTCTCTTCCAACCCTGGTTTATCTCTGACCAGCAGGATGGTAAGTGGCTTCTGAGTAGTTTTGGAGAAACTGCCATCAACACACTTACCACATATGGGAACGGTGTTTTTATACGGTAAGTGTAACTGTGAGCAGGGTTTGGTATTGCTAAATGAATATTTAAAGCAAATGTGTGATAAGTTCTTCACTGGCATTTTCACTTGTGAGTCACGTTGCACAGTCCCCAACCATGCCCCTCTCTATTTATAAAGTCATGCCTTGCTATATCTGACTTGCTAAATAAGCCTTCCAAATTGCGGAGGGGATTCTGGTGGCATATTACGGGATGCAGGGAGTAATTTAGAAGAGTAAGGGAAGTCAGAAAGGGCATGGCGAATCTCCTCACGCCTGCTGCCTTCTGAGGAGTAGAGCTAATGTGATGTTTGGCTATTTCACTGTGAAGAAGTCCAGGAGTCGAGGGCTGTTGACCAGTCTGCTGGGCACAAGGTGGAGGAAGAAGAGCAGAGCAAGGATTCATCTGAGCCAAGCGCCTGGGTGTGTTTTAGGAGGTGTGAGCAGCAGGATGAGGTTACCCCAGGGAAGCATGCCCAGAAACCCAACTGCAGTCCAGCTGGTGGTTCGCTCCCTGTGCACAGTGCCTGGAGAGTCAGTGTGGAGCTGCTGGAGCTGGTCCTTACTGTAGGAGCTAGTCCTTGGACAGCCAGTGTGGAGGAGCGGAGTCTCAGTGGGGGTCCCCGCTGGCATCTGCCCAGAGCCCTGCCGCACGTGAGAGCCCTTTCCGGGTCGCTGCCCGCTGACTGGCAACCAGCCATGGGGTGCCTTGGTGCTGACAGGGCTTAGACGTGCACACATCTCTACAGCTGCCCTGGAGCTCAAGATGGGGCTGGGGAAAACAGTGTGCTCCCAAGTGCAGGGCTGCAGAAGCCCTTCCAGATACCACATCAGTGTTCACCTCTGGCACAGGCTGTCTGGCACTGCCTGTGCAGAGTGGCGGGGCTGCAGTGTTGCCTGTTTCTGAGATTATAGTGCCTGGAGATACTGTTTTTATACCTGCTTGCCTCTCGTGCTTCCTGGAGCTAACCGCTTTTTGGTGGACCCTGTTTGACTCTGAAGGACTTCGTAGGAAGGCAATTTCTGCCCTGCACAGCTTAGCAAGGCTGTGCTGCCATAGTGTTCATTCAGCTGTGCTGAGCGCCTTCCTCTGCAGCAGTCAGTTTGAGCACCACGGGGACAAGCATACTGAAGCAGTCATGTAGGGCTGTTCACCCAATGGTACAACTCCAAATGAGTTAGTATTTCACAGCCAGAGGAAGATGCTGCTCTGCCCTTGCCTGGGTGAGGGATCAGGAGCATGAGGATAGCAGGGGTGACCATACAGATGTAGGAGTGCCAGCAGCACAACCCAGAGTCCCAGACTGCCGGTCTGCTCTCTCAGGAGTAAAGCTACTGTTAGTAAAACGCACAGCTCAGGTCTGCTCGTGAATAACACCAGTGTTTCTAAGTGAGCACATCGCTGGTACTGAGCATCTTAGAATCATAGAACAGTTAGGGTTGGAAAGGACCTTAAGATCATCAAGTTCTAACCCACCTGCCATGGGCAAGGACACCTCACACTAAACCATGCCACCCAAGGCTCTGTCCAGCCTGGCCTTGAACACTGCCAGGGATGGAGCATTCACAACTTCCTTGGGCAACCCATTCCAGTGCCTCACCACCCTTACAGTAAAGAACTTTTTCCTTATATCCAATCTAAACTTCCCCTGTTTAAGTTTTAACACATTACCTCTTGTCCTATCACGACAGTCCCTAATGAAGAGTTTCTCCCCAGCATCCTCATAAGCCCCCTTATAAAGCTTCTGTGAGCTTTGCTCAGTGCAGCTTCTTTAGTTCTGTATCCCCCCAGTTCCCTCACCTTGTCCATCACCCCTGATCCAGGGAGCGGTTGGTGCTGGCAAAGGAGCTGGAAAGCTGCACAGCCAATTCCTTCACTGCTCCAAAACCAGCCCACCTGCAGTACCCTTGGTCCCATTGGAGGGGAGACCAGCACATAATTCTCCACACACACTTGAAGCTGACACAGTGTGTTTCTGGACACCAATGGTTTGTTTTGCATGGGGGCAGTGGGAACAAGGGGGCCCAGCTACCTTTGCCCTTCGGTGCCACCATGGTGGGGCATGCAGGGAGAGGTCTGATTCATGGGCGGCTCAGCCTGGATTCACACCAACAAGCTGGAGAGATCAAAGTTAGCCGAAGTACTGCCGCTCTCCAGAGCCAACAGGTTTCCCGTGCCGAGAAGGTGATCCATTACACACAATATATGCAGATGTCAGCACTTTCCAGGGCTGCTGCTCACAAGTGCTGCACAGGTTTTTTCAAGGGCATCCATTTGTTGAAATTGTTCCCAAGATATTTCCGGTGCCTGTGGGGGAAGCGGTGCTTCAAACCAGGGCTTTTCCTGCTGGGCACAGGTTGCGCTTACTCCCTGTTCTCTATGAGCCAAAATCTGTGTGACGGCAGATTTGAGGTGTCCATTTCGTAAGGATGCTGCAGGGTCCATAGCTGCTGTTGGAGAGCAGCTGGCCTTATTGGTGACTGTCCTTGCTTTGCTGCAGTATTTTAGGATAGAGAGCACTAGAGGAGTCAGACAGGTGCCTGGGGACAAACGTATTCAAAATTTAATCTGGAGAGACCTGAAGAAATTGGCTGTGGTGTTTGCTTTTCTGTGCTTTAAATCAGTGCTGTGTTCTGCTAAACAGCTCAGCATTCCCCCAGGAAGTGATGAGGAATCCCTTAAAATGCAACAGGAGGTTCTGCAAACTCCTGGGCAGCACAAAGGGCTGCAGACAAACCCCATGCTGAGGTAGGCTGTTGGTTTAATTCAGGAATGGAGGAAGCCAGGTTGCATGTCACCCCATGCAGAAGGGGTGGTGGGGAACAGAGCAGTGTCAGACCACAAGCCAGCATGGCTGGTGTCCAACCCCCACCGGCTTCTCTGCAGTGCTGACAGGTGGGCTAAGCCTCTGCCACAGCACTGTCCCACTGACTGCCGTGACCCACCGGCTTGTGTCTCACCCTCCACAGGCTTCCTTGTCATGCTTTGCTTTGCTTTGCCTTGCGGCAGCACCGCAGTCAGCTCCCTCCCACCAGCAGAGCCAGGTGGGATGCCGAGGTGAGGAATCTGGACCCAGCGTGGTCCTTCCTGAAAAGAGAACTGCAAAGCTGCTGTCCAGTCAGTAGCACTTAGTATTTATGTGAGTGCTCAGGCTCTAGCTGGGGTTGCTACTGAGCCAAAGGCAGGGGCACAGTGAGACTTTAATCGTCCTTCTCAGCGGAGGCTAAATGAACCCTGACTACACTGATGTTTCCCAGTGCAACAGCCAAACCTTTGATCAAGCTTCTCGTTAGCTGCAAACACCCGCACACGTGGGTTTTGCACATCTGCACACTCCAAGGGGTTAAAAATAGATCCCACCCCACCAATGGCACATGTTATGTCCATTTAAAGGTGCGCCATGCTTTCAACGCATATCCATCCTGGCACTCATCTGCGAGACCTGAGAAAATGCCTTCATGGGGGTGACATTTTGTTCAAGGCCCTTTTTGTTTTTTCACAGCATGACTGCCCCAGCTAGCTCCCCTTTGAAGCACTGTTTTGGGGACGCTGCATTTACTCCCCACCGCCCTGTTCTGAATGGGAACTGCAGCACGACTGCCAGCACGTCTGTGGTGCTCTCCACTCCTGCTGCCGTGGTCGTCATCAACTGATGAGATTGTTTTTCTGAGCAAGGCAGGGAATCACTCTCTAAATGAGTAACATGTTTCCCTTCTTCCCTTCCCTTCCCTTCCCTTCCCTTCCCCTCCCCCCCCTTCCCTCCCCCCCCCCCCCCCCCTCTCCCCCCCCTCCTTCCCTCCCTCCCCCCCCCTCCCTCCCTCCCACCCCCCCCACCCGTTGGAACTTTTCAAGGATTTGTTCCAAATGCCACAAATCATGAATTCCAACAGAAGTAAACTTGTGTATCTTTAAACTGTTGGCTCTTTTGGCAGGAATAGCTTCCAATGTACTAGAACTTTAATACTTATGGCATAATGAATGGAAACTCTCTCAGTGTCAGTGGAAAAAGTGGTCGCTGAATTCAGCGAGCTAAAAAACCCTCGTACACTTCAATGAGAAATTTTCGGTCTGGAACAGCGTCGTTGGGTGGTTCAGTGTATTGCTGCTCTTCCTGTATGTTTCGGTAACCCACTCAGGTTGGGTTATCTGAAGAAACAGGGATCCTGCGTTGTGAATGGACTCCTGCAGGTTTTCCCAGTCAATGTTGCTATCTCTGTGCTAAATTGCAATATTACTGCTTCAGTTCATTCAAAGAATAAAGCTGCTTATCATGTGGGTAACTAAAATGATACAAGTCGAAACTAATTTTAAAGGGAATTGTGGCTGTAGTCTGTGTGTGCACACATACAGTGACTCACTGTTGCATATTAAGCAGATGTGTTTGGGAACTTAGAGCAGAAAACAGACTAGTGTCCATTAGCATTGTGTAGACTGTGTATTGATTCCTTAAATTTGCGTTACATACAGATTTAGATATAATAAAAGGATCCCCATCCAGTTAACATACAACTAGCTAATAATCTGTAAGTGATCCTACCAATTAAAATGCTCTGCAGTCTAATGTTAGAATCTTGTTTAGGAAGTGACTCTTTCATGGACCATGATATAGAGAACTTCTGTCAGCTGGTAAAATTGAGAACCTCTAAACCATGGTGTGTGAGCTTAACAGGAAGCTGAGAGGTTTGTAAATGTCCTGCAGCAATTACTTTTTTTTTTTTTTTTTTTAACCATTTGATCTTACTCAGAAATGAAGAGTATCGTAAACCAGAGACAGCCATAAGGTGAAGATACTAAGAAGGAAGAATTAGAGGTTGGTTCTGGTGAAGCCACCTCAAAACCAGATGCTTTGGAAGAATTAACTTTGCTAACATTTAAGATTTTAGAGCTGGGAACTCAATTGGCAAGTTCAAAATGGACCTGCCAAAGCAATCAATAACATGCCATAGCGAGCAAGTCTCCCTTGACATAAGGGTGGACAACATAGCCTAAAGTGTCTTCTAACTCAGAATTTCTTCCATTAAGGTAGAGTAAATGGCAGTGAGAATTCTTTACTGCTGAAATGTGACCTCAGTGATGGTTTTTTCAGTGTTTGAACTGTTTATTTTAATATATGTTCTCTTCTGGTTTGAAAGGGAAAATAGTGCTAGTGCAACAAGGATCCCCAGTTTGCTCTGAGTTGAAGTCGGATTTCAGTTTGCAAAATTTAATCCAGTGAAGAATAATGAGCAGCCATGATTAGCCCAGGGCATTTAAATGTAAATTTCTTCTGAGAAACAAGGAAAACTACTTGCATCTCTGGCAGATTTTGTTGGAGAAATGCATGCTTACCTGCCTTTAAAAGGATCAATAAAATAGCAGTAATATTCTTAAATTTGTATTCTTTAGTGTTAACTTGTCTTAAAATGAATAATAATAATAGAACTTGTTAAAAGCTGATGTTCAGGAGATAGTGATCTTTCTCTCTAGAGCATTTTAATTAAAAATGAGATAAAATCTAGGGGTTGCAGTGTTGTGTCTAGGATTAGCTTTGCCTACTGGCTTGCTATCGTGTGTGCAACAGTGTCAAGTAGGGTTTGTTTTTTTTTTTCGTTTTGTTTTTTATTCAAACCTGTTGAATTTTTTCTTAAAGTCTTTTTTATTTTTCCTTACAAAGTTAACTGATTGAAGAGCAAGGAGGGCAGCAAACAGTCGAGACTGTTGCCTGTTTGAAAAAGAAGAGTGAATCTATGATGATTTTATGTACAGGATGGTTATTTCTTGTGAGCATTACGGGGTACTAATATAACTCAATCTGACTTGTCTTTAGATTTGGATTTTTTCACTTTTAAAGGTCATTAGTGTTAGCTTTCCCCTAGCTTTAGCTTCAAATAGTTCAAACAACCATGTTCGCTAATTGCACAGCAGAGTAATAAAAAATGTGAAAGGATTTTTTTGTTCATGAAGCCCTCTATATGTTTCTAGCCGCATGTGAAAACTAAAATGTGTTCAGAGTCTCTGAAATGGGGCAGTTGCCTGCAGAAGATGGAAGCAGTGGTCATAAGCAGTACAGAAGGGGGATTTCTGGGAGATAACCTACAATGAAACCAGTGGGCAATATATTAGGCTAACCCGTTTTGGAACAGTCACACCTTTTCACACTGAATGTAATTTCAACACAAGTGCATGGCATTGTCCAGTTAGCATTTTATTTCTAAATTATGAGGCTTTCAGCTGCAGTTTAAAAATGAGTTTCTGGTTTTCATGACAGGTTTCACTTGATATGAGCAGTAAATTTGAGGGATCTGTCTGTTCAGGCTATTCATATTCCAGTAAACATCATGAAAGTGATTTCTGCTGCCACTTATAAATCTTTTTCTAACTGACAGATGACAGCAGGAGGTGTTATTAGTTTAAGTTTGGTGAATTGCAAAGTAGACATGAGACTTTCTCAGTTGGTATTTCAAAGATCTGGTGGGAGAAGAAATGTAAAGAACATGTAGGAGGCATTTGAAATTAAAAAACAAAACAAAACAAAACAGAAATAACTGGGAAAATAAATACAAATTCTTTATGTCCGGTAAGAGATAAGATGTAGCATGCTGTTACAAGATAGACAAATAACATCTGGGGAATGGATTGAGGAAGGGGGTGTACCCTCCCCTTGCTGCTGCTTGCAGCTGTACTGTGCAGTTAAGGAAGTACATGGGTGCATTTTGAGGATGACAGATTTGATAAGCTTTGGTGCTGGCCACTAAATCTGGCTGATTTTGTCTCAAAACATGACCAGTCTCAGCACTGGGGGTAGCGTTTGCTTAGTGCTGGCTATTTTCTGATAGTGCTTTAGAGGAGAGTTACCAGAGTTCCTTCATGGCCTCCTACTTATATTGAACTTCATCGGTCTGCATGCCTGACATTTTTTAATATCGCTTATGAGCTGGATGCTATCTTAATTCTCAGTGAGCACAGGAAACACCATGTTCTTAAAACACACTTCTGCAAAGCCTATCACTTGTAATCTGCTACCCTTACTTGTGCCCTTATATTCACAGGAAGATAAGGTGGCAGCAGGGAATACTACACTGCTGGGTTCTGACCGCTTGGTGTACAGTGTCTGGTCTACAAAGAGAAGGCCTGGGTTGTAGCGTACTCTGCATAGTCAATAGCAACAAACATCATCTCACAGCAGAAAAGGTGATTCAGCTACTCCTGCTTTAAGCAACTGTCCAACTTCTTGGGACTCAACCCATGGTTCACAGTGGTGTGCTCTTTTTCTGCTTATGTCTTCACTGAAATCCAAGTTTTGGTATTCATTTAAGATGTTGAATCCAAGGTGATTCTTAATCACCTTTACAATGCATGCACCAGTGGAAGAAAAAACAAGTGCTTCTTTTTTTTCCCCGGAGTCTTACAACATGCCCTTGCATAGAGATCACACAACCTTTTTTGCACTTGTTATCTGACAAGTGATGGCGGCTTGTCCACGTGGGTCTTTCAAGATTGCTTCTGTGTCTATGCAAATACGAGGATGTGTTGCCTGTGGTGTGTACTTTGGCTTTCTGAGCTACCACATTTCTAATGAAATCAAGATGTGTTGGGGCTTATGTGATAACAGATTTCTTAAGAAAATAAAATTAAAAAAATTGCAGTATGATAGAGTGAGTTCCATCTATGAATCAGATCAGAATACCTGTCTGGATTTAAAACAAATCAAGGCCAACTGATAGCTCCATATGGGGAAAGGAGGAAGAAGATACATTAGCTGTGTTTTGATTTTTTTTTTATCTGCCATAGAAAGAAATAGCCATAGGGCTATGGTCTTTGTTGAAATAAGGAGCCTAGCCGCTGCTAGTACAGAAGTCTTGTAGCTACTGCAAACTTTTGTTAGGAATACTTGTAGAATATTTAAGAAAGGTAAGAAGGTGGCCACTGACTTCTCAGAAGCTTAGAAAGCATTTGTTTTTGTGTGGTAGGTGTTTCAAGAGATGGAAGTCTTTTAAGTCCTGATCAGAAGACTTGCTAGGCACTTCTGTTAATAGGAGGTGTTTGATTGCTTTTCTAAATATTCCAAAGTTATGGCACACTTTTATAATGGCCTTCTGAAGCTGCTGTGTTGATCAGCATAATCCAAGGGACTGTGGGGACAGCAAGACAGCTTCATTTGTACTTGCCTGCTAGGCTTGTTACTGTGAATGGAAATTTTCAGAGGGTGGCTGAGGCAGCTTGATAGCTACTTTCATTTCCACTCAGTTCTAGACTGCGCAGTAAATGCCCCTATTTTAGCGCCATGTCTACCTCTTTGCATCTACCCACTTGCTGCGCCAGTGGATTTGTGTTATACAAGCCTGGTGCGCAGACTGGGATCTCCAAGGCAAGAGGCAAGGCTCACACCAGGAGAGCAGTACAAGTGGGTTGGTGGTGTGGGAATGTTTCTTCTTGCATGGTCATCATATGAAACCATTCCCTAGAAAGCATTAATCTTTTCATGTAGAAGAATTTGAAGTTTCTGACAGTAGATTGGAGAGCAGTTTGAGTGCCAGCATTCAGCTATTGGCTTTCCTGAAAATGTTGTTTGGATTGATCCATACAGATCTTTGCACAAAGTAAAAATATTAAAAACTATTGCAACACATAACCTATATGCCTAGTGGTTTCTGATACCGCAGTGGAGGAAATGACAAGGTGTTTGTTGTAATGTGTTTCCAGACTTGCTTTCTAAAGTTTTTACTTAGATAAGTAGCAAGAAGTGGGTAGGAAAGATGACAGTTACAGTTAGCCCTTAAATTATCTGAGAAAGGGGTGGTATTTTTGAACCTTTCATGGCTATCTAGATATAGTAGAGACTAAAGCAAGATCTTAATATGCATATTGTGTAAGGGCTTTTTCACTTCCATCTAGGTGTTACTGTTACCACTGTTGATATTTCACTTCAAATTACGTCTGCCAATGGGTCTACCCATTTTTCTTCACTTGGGAATGAAGCTGGTGCGAAACTTCATGAAGCCTGTGGAATACAATGCAAATCAGTACTTAAATTAGAGCAGTGTCTAGCAGCCTTACTCCGGTGAGGTTGTATGAAACATGAAGTGATTCAAACTGGCTGGCAGGATCTGTGCCAGATGGCTTTCAAAAGTGCATAGTTGAGACTGACAGTTGGGGAGGGTAGGAAAGGTGCTCTACCACTGCTAGCATGACTGCTTTACTTCTGCTTTATTAGCAACTCAAATAATTTCAGCTTGCCTTCACCTGCTTCAGCTCTGAAATCCATGTAGTTAATAGTGACAGTGATTTTCACAATCTGTAATGAGCTTGCTTCACATAGGGAAATGTCTTGACATCTTCACAAAGTCTTACTTCAGCGGTGTGTTTTAGTATTGTGTAGATCAGGCTGTGCTGACTGCAGGTCTAGGGGTTTGTTTTTAAACTGGAGCTGTATTTCTAAAGTGAGTTGAAAGAGTTGGTACTAAAGCACTGAATTATCTAGCATTTGAGAAAAATGTCATCTCTTCTTGCCTTTCAGATTTTTGTGTGTGTGTTAGTTGATTTCTCTTAAGTGGAGCCGCTTGTAGTGGAGCTATGCTTCAGATGGAGACAGCCGCTCAGGGTGCCTATCAGGTTAAAGGAACCTTTTGAAAGAGCTTTAGTGCAAACGCACACTTCCAAAAATTAAATACCAGAATATAAAGCTGTGGAACATAGCAAGGATATCATCTGCTTGGGAGTGAACAATTCGCATGTAGCTTTCGTTTTTTTTACTTGTTAATTCTGGTGTTGCTGGGCACTGGACAGGAGCACCTCAGGTTTGAGGTACTTTTGTGTTACTAAAACCATTCAGAAAAGTTTGTCTTGGTTATGCAAAGCATCCCAAAGTTGAGGTGTGAACTTAAGCTACCTCAAAGCACAGGAAATAAGTTTAACAGATGTAAAAATACAAGGAGTGGATGCTTGAGGGGAGTACCTTGTATTTTCTGGGAAGATACTGTGGTAATCCTTTGGTAAGTGGACAGCTTACTCCAAAACTGAAATGCTGGATTTGAATAGGCTCAAAGCTTTGTGTTCTCATTCTATTGTCAAATCTAAAGCTAGAGAAATGAGTATTCAGAATAAAGCTATAACCATAGGCAAAATGCTTTGAACTGCACAAAGTGAATACATGTTACTTTGAGGCAGTGATCATAAAACAGGCCTGTTTCAAGCTCCTTATGGGAGTTGCCAGAGGTCCCTCTTGGGCATTACTGAACTAGCAAAGTGAAAACACTACTCAAGGGCTTTCTTCTTTGCCATGGCAGTTGGGAGTAGCTGGAAATGGCGATGTGCGTCTGGTGCTGATTGTGGTGGTAGGGCTGCTGGGTGGCCTAGATCCTTGGGGGTAAGGCGAACAGCAAAGCTGGGGCTACCCTGTTGCCTGGTTGCCTGTAGTGGGGCTGGAGGAAGATCGGCCTATAGGAAAGGTCTTGACCACCCTACTGGACCGGGTGGCGCAGGGCTTTCCTGTGCTGGTGAGGACTAGCTTGTGCTGGGCTGCATTAGCAAGGCCAGTGGTTATTGCCCTCCTTCTCCTCAAGAAGGGAGGCTGGCATGGTGTCTCCAAGCCTGTTAGGGACCATCCTGTGGTGTCTGGGGAGAGGTTGAGTGAGGTGGCTTTGCCTGATCTGGAAGGGAGAAGGCTAAGGATGGACCCTGGTGATGGTCTTCAGTGGGGCCTTGCAGCGAAGGTGCAGCCAGGCACTTTTATTTCACCAGGAGCAACATGGGGGGTGAGGAGATGATCAGTTTGAGCTGGTGAGGCCTGTGCTGCATTGGGAAGGGAGCAGGCCCCACCACTTGTGTGACCTTCAGGAGGAACTGCTAATATTGCTGCTGTCTTGTCACCCATTCCGATCTAGGGCTGTCCCCTGACCTTGAGGTCAAGTGAGTGTCAGTGCTGGTGTCCGACTGTACCCTCTGGCAGTAGTGCAGGCTCGGATATTCCTAAACTAACTGTGAAGCCACATCCTTTCTCTTGCCATATGCCTGCTCTGACATGGTAGCGCAGCTGCTTGATATGTGAGTTCAGCCCAGCTGGCTGCGCTTCACTTCTGCGAAGCAATCCTGCCCACTTACAGAAACATCTTAAACTGAAACTAGGCACTCTGGGCCTCTTCTGCTGTTGAACAGACACAAGTGCATCTAAGATGACACTTGTCTGACTATTTCAAATCTTATCCTAGGTGGCTAAACTTAATTTTCCAGTGGAGAAGTTAAAATTTATCCATTGTCTATGTGAAAAACAAAGGCCTGATGTGCCTATTTGAGGTGTAGGCGTTAACCATTTGGTCAAGTGAATCTCACATGTGATGACAGGAATGTAAACTTTTAACCTGTGGAATGCAAACAGGCTTCAGAACTTCAGATAGGGCCTTCCTTCAGATAAAGTGGATGGAGAAGAGCAAACATCAACATTTGCTTCTAAAAACAGGCATGCTGCCCATTACTAATTATTGAAGCAGTAAATCTTGAGATATGATTAATACTGGAATCAGTAATTGTTCAGCTCTGTACTAAAGGCAAAGTCTTCATCTGTTTAGGTTAAAAAATGAGATGATAAACCTCCACAGATCCTTAAAGGCAGGTGTAGTAATCTTAAGGTGTAAAAACTCTTGAATTTGCTGTACAATCTTATCCAACAGGAAGAGTGCTCCAGACATACTTATTTCAAGGGGCTTTTCAGTGTTTCCCTCCACCATACCTATTGCGTATAAACGGATCACATATTTTAACTAGCTGATTAGAAGCCTAATGTCAGTCTCTCAAATGTGAAGGGTATTACAAACATAATCATTTGGGAGGTTAACAAGGCTCCAGTTGCAGGAATAATTAAGAGTTATGGTAACTTACTCAACCAGTAAATTGCTATGTGAATTTTTTCATTCACCTTGCTTATACCAACTGTTCACAGGTTCGTAGTCATCTCTTCAGAAAAAATGCATCTTTTCTGCAAGTATGATTTCACACTTGCTGGTTCAGTGATGCCCTGTTTTGAGCTGGCACAGGTATTGTCTTATCTGTGTGGTTAATCTGGTTATATGAACCGCCTGACTGAAAAATAGCATTTTTCACTGTTACCACAAGAGAGAGCAATAACTTGTGGAAGGGCAGGATGATCAGAGTGATTTGGATGCATCCTGATACTTGAGCATCGCCATGTTTGTGGTGGAAGAGGCAGGGTTTTTCTGGCTGTGGTTGCCCTACATAGAGTATACTGAACAGCCTGGCCAGAGTCCTGGGAGCCAGCCAGGCCCAGCACACCAATAGGGAATGCTGCTGCAGCTCTGAATTTCACTCATTTAATGAATCCAGTACATGAAAATGCAGCTGAGAAGTGAACATCACTTCCCTGTAGGAAGTGGGGAGCAGCAGCTGCCATCTAATTTGCTGAGGGGTAGTTCTTCTATTTTCAAAACTTGAAACACGTGAAGGCTAAATTCCATAGCTATGGGCGCATTCTTCTTTGGTAGGTAGTAATCAAAATCTAATGATTCGAGCAGTCAAAGCTTTTTAAAGTTTATGTGAAGTTTAAGATGATAGAAATTTATCTTCTTTGGGAGGAGAGGGTTTCGATGCTCTTCTAGAGGAAATTTTGAGACTAAGGAGCTCATTGCATTTGTATGAGCTTTTCATATGTACACTTCTAAATAGTGAAGCTTAGAAATAGCCACCCAATAAAATAATTTGATAAATGCTTGAGATTGGCAAGAATTTTGCATTAGCTTTGCCTCTTGACAGCAGATTAGGAAGTGCTGACTTAATTTGGGGAAAAAAAAAAAAAAAAGTGTGAGGTGTCCCTGCCCATGGCAGGGGGGTTGGAACTAGATGATCTTAAGGTCCTTTCCAACCCTAAGTATTCTATGATTCTAAAAAAAAAAAAAAATTTGTCAATTTTGCAGTCTAAAAAAGCAAGGAGTGTCTGTTTGTGGAGTTTTTGCCAGGAAGGTATGTTGTCTGTCTTGTGTTGGCCTAGAGCTTAGTGTTCACCTCCATGAAATGGCAAAAAGCTATCAATCTGTCTGCTTAAAGCCTGTTCCTCATTCAGACGGTTCCCACAGCCGCCGCTGTGTCAACACTGCTCAGTCGTAATTGCCAGCTCCAAAGTAGGCTGATCAATGGAAGTGCTAAATAAAGCAGCAGAGCTCTTGCCTCAGAGGATGTGTAAAACCAGATTTGCCGGTAGGTGCGTGCCTCTGCGAACGCCAGCAGAAAAGTTAGCTGTTTGTTATCTTCCAGTCTGATGCTGTGCTCCTTTGCTAGTGGGTTGGATTGAACTGTTTGAGTTTCTCAACTTTTCTAAGTGAAGCTGCTTTTTAAGAAATTAACAGGTGAAGGGTTTAGTTTTTCTGAAACTGGGAAATGGCAGAATCTATAGAAATAAGAGCTGTTGATTAGCTTGAACTATACCTGTAAGATTCTGTTTTGTTTTTGTTTTTGTTTTTCCCCTGACATGTGAAGCATCAGGCTTATGGTTCTTGTTCGTACTGTTGATTTTGCATTTTTGTCAGACATGAGACTTTGAGATGTGACTGCCAGTTGGGGATTAGAAACAAAACACCAGCTCTGCTGGCCATTGACATACAGGTCTGTGAAAGCCTAAGGGAGTTCTTCGCATGCTTCAAACTAACTGCATTAGGTTTGCAGGCACAGCTCTTTCAGTGCTTTCTTATAAGGTATCTTTTCCACTGCTGATAAGTAAAATGATGTCTGTACTCCCTCTGCTGGCTCTGTAAAAATAGCTTTCATTAGCCTAAGTAGTCGAGTAGCAACTCTTACAAATATGCCTGTGTGAAATTCTGAGTTAAGATCAGTTTAATGAATGGAAGAGGGATTTTCCTGAAAAATGGGTCAACAAATAGTTACCGAAAGCTAATCAGGTGTCTCAGATGCTATCTCCTGCTCTAATGGTAAACACTGGTGTTGTATATACCTTTGTAATTGTAGTCTGCTCTGTTTTTGTGTATCAACGATTGGATGGGACTATCCAAATTAAGATACCAAATACTTGTACATCTAGTCATACATCTGGGCCCTATTTTTATAGGTATTATGTGCTATATGCACATAAAGAGGTATAATACCTGGAAGCCCTCCACGGGGGAAGAGAACTTGTATCCTTCCATGAATTAACAGTGCTCTGCACATTTAGCTGCTTATTCTGAGACTCCTGGTTTCTTGCTGTGTGAAGGGATATTGGATATAAAAATTCTAAGTCAGGATGGAAGAAGTTCAGGCCTCAAACAAAGTCTTGGTACAGATACTATATCCATAATCAAACAGTTGCTTTTCTAAGCCAACAGACATCTTTACATGCAAATGCAGTTAATTCTGTTGTTTTCAACATATTATTGAATTACTCTGTTATAGTAATTTTTTACTATATTATTATATTATTATTACTCTGTTATAGTACTTTTCTAATTTTTTTTTGAGTTTAAAATTTAGGGATGGTTTTAACAGTTTCAGAGAACTGAGAGAGTAATATACCCTGTTACAGTGGTCAGTAACTGATCTGAAGCTGGATAAGTGGAATATGAAGCCAGACTGTCTTCTTGGCCCTTGCTAGTTCAGGATATACCTAAACAAGAATCCCTGAGCCTTGTGATACTGAGATCCTGGCTTCTGGTTGCCAAGTTTGGGGATGTTTTCTGACTTTTCATCCCTGCAAGGTACATTTCCTGGAAAGCGCTGTCTTTTGTCCAGACATTTGTTTGTATTATTCATGACTGTCACATATTCTGGAAAGGGGAGACTGTTGTGCAAACCTGATTTAAGAATTCAGTGCAGCCAAATGCTTTGTGGCTTCTCCTGTTAGGTTCCTCTTTAGGTAACCTGTGGCTGGCTGCTTTAGGCATTGCTGTACGAAGAGGAGACTGCTTGTCTGTATAAAAATAAGCAGTTGCCCAGGCATTCACACATCGCTTAGAGCAAGCCTTCCTCTCACAGAGAGTGTGTTCCCCTACCAAATATCCTGTTCTTCCAGTTTTTTCCTTTGGGCATGCTATTGTGGATTAAGGTCTTGAAGTTTAGCCCTATGACATTGATATCCCCCACTTCACATCAGAATTTAGAAGTTTACTGTCATGCATAATAATTTTAGTATTAATGTCCAAAATTGTATTTCAATAATATTTATGTTAGTTGACAAGTAAGCCAGAACTTGTGAACCTGTTTAATATAGACCATAAAATTTAGCTTAGCAATGCCTGCCTTGAACCCTAATCTTGTCAAGCAAGAACAGCTGAGGATTCTCAGTCCAGAGGGAAATTCTTCTATTTTCTAGGAAAGCCTAGCGTATTTTAGAAACCTCTAGGTTCAGGAGTCAGAGATTCCTAATCTTAAAATAGCTTAAAATAATAAAGTAGCTTAAAATAGCTTGGGTAAGGCTTTCTTTGAGCAATTTTGAACTGTGAGGCAGTTGTTTAAATACTTGAAAATATTTGCTGGGTGAAAAATACTTTTGACAGCTAATGGTTTATTTTAATAATTACCCAACAGCAAGGTAATTTTTTAGGTTTTGTTTTTGGTTTTTTTTGTTTGTTTTTTTTGTTTGTTTGTTTGGGGTTTTTTTTCAGTTTTAAGGAAGAAGCTGTGTCAAAAGCTGTCTGGTTGTAATTATGTGCGTAAAGCATTGTGCCTCAAACTAGACTGTTGTTTTGACAGACAGCTGTGTAACTGTCTATTATTGTTTGTTCCTTCACACTTAGTTGAATTCTGGATTTTGACCGTATACTGCTTGATTACATTGCTGAGTTCTTCTAGCTAGGTAACTGCTTTAAACTGTGTTCAAATACCAATAAACTAAGAAACTGATTCCCTTCAAAAAATCCAACCACGACTCTCATGCTGTTTTGGTTAGAGAGAAGGATTTCTGTAACAGGAGTATAGTACACCAAGAATCAACTTGCTGTTAATAGTCTAGAGAAAGCTACTGGCTTCTGGTATTGAGTATGCAAGTGCAAAATATAGAACTACTCATAATTGTTCAGTGTAAATCCATGTTTGTTCTGAAGGTGAACTGGAAGCACTGTTTATATTCTGCATTGCTGTACTCGTGAATGTTAAACATATGAAGGATATTCAGAATTCTGTTGATACAAATTTGTGTCTTTCTTAAAGCGCTCCTTTTTTCTAGGAAAGGAGGAAACAGAAAAAAAAAATTGTCAAATATTGGAATTGGAATCAAACTAAGAGCTTAATTGAGCATAGGTTAGAGACCATAGTAGAAGTTGTCAACCTGCTTGATGCAGTGTACAGACAGGAATATGCACATTAATAATAATTTAATTGAGCCAAATTCATAACATAACTTTGAAATGAGGTATATGGTGGTTTTTAAACGTGTAGGACTTAGAAGTTTCACTTTTTTTAGCAGTTTTTGGTATCTTGCCTAGAGATAACTTAGGAAGTCTGAAAGTGTGAAAAGCAAGTCTGTTACTAGCAGACTTCATACTTGCAGCAGTTTTTTCCTAAGTCTTGTCTACTTTGGGTAGGTTTTTGGAAATGCTACTGAAGTCATCCTTAATTATAAAGGTTATCAGATGGCTTGTTCTTGTGCTTCCCTTGACAATTGAAATAAGTCATTCTTAATGGGACTGAAATAATAAGCAGCTCTTTGGAGAACAGTTCTAGCACAGCTTTCTCTTCTCCATTAGAAAGGGAGACAGACGGCTACAAGTCCTTCAAGCTAAAGAGTCTATTGAAGGTGCTGAAAAAACAGGTGATCCTATCCAGGGATACAGGAGACTGCTTAGGAAACTAGAGCACTAGGAGGCAGACGGGGAAACTTCCATGCATCTTCCAAAACTACCTCTAGAAAGTCTGAGTCCCTTACTGTTGGAGTTTTGGTAGTTCCTGCCATCTTTTGTTTCACAATGCTGTCACTCTTGTGATGCTCTGATGTTCTTCACAGTCACTGCCCTCCAATGGGGAAATGGTAATTTCCTCGAGTCTTGCTAACCTCAGGCTAGAGGAAGCTTTTGTCTTTGCTCCACTTTACCTGTTTGTTGCAGTAAGGGAAACTTGTGAGCAGCAGGGGTTAGATAAAAAATGTAATTAGCTTTTGACTTACCAGGGCTGGTTTTTGAGCCTCTGCTTGGCTCAGCACACCTCGTGCTGAGTGAGGTGGTGACAGTCAGACATGTAGTTGCAGTGGCCTTTTGAGAAAGTTTGTTGGAAACCATAAGCTGGACATAACAATCTTGTTTTGTAAAAGAGTTTGTGCCTTCAGCCGTGGCCAGTTGGAGTTAGTCTAACGTGCAAATTCAACAGTTCAGCAGGTTGTTTGAAGTTTATCACCTGAGTGGGGGAGCTGGTACTGCCCTTCCCAGCTCCCTTTCTTCAAAGATACTGTATGCTATTGCTAAAAACAACCTGATTGCAGAAGTTTTGGAGTGTTATTATGTGCCACTGTAAAATAAACACTTGTGGGAAGTAGCATTATGTAGAAGGAACAAAATAGGTCTGATTTAGCTGAGTCAGAATAATGATCTGTAGACTGAATGGATTTGAGGGCTCTTGGCTCTAAGGGTGAGGTGCAGTTGGACTAATGACAGGAGACTTCCAAATCAGGTATAGTCTTTTGGAAGAAGGAATATTACCTGTATTGAACTAGCCACTAGGAAGTACTGCTGAGGATTCAGAGCTGCCTTAGCAGGAGTCTGACACTGCACTATGCACTCATGGTAGTTGTGCTTTAGCCATCTGAGTGCCTGATGGCTTGCCACGTTATTTCTGATAGCCTTGTGCTTTGGTGGGACAAGGGAGTGAGGAAAACAAATACCTGATCCTCGGCACTGAATAGGTCCAGCTGGTTGCTCTGAAGTCTTTGAAGGCATGGTCTTGCATACACAGAGGAATAAGCTTTGTGCAAGAACTAAATAGACACCTAGTTCACCTCCAAATTTGAATGCTTGCTGTTCAGATTGGAAGCACAACCATCCTCAAATTGCATTAAGATCCACTGATACTAGTGAAGAGTTAAGACCTTTGGTTTATAGGAAAGTAGCGGAGGGATTTCCTTTACAGGGTAGGAAAGGATTTTTAAATACTGTCATGGAGCACGGCTTCATTTGCAATGTTTGCTGCACTCACTTTTTTCTAGTGAATTAATCATGCAGCTGATGTCCTTGTGCTCTCAGAAACCTAAAAAGTTACAGATCTTCGCACCTGAAGACTTTAGAAATGAAGCTGCAGTTGTTAATCATATAGTATACAATCATATACAATCCAGTATAGCTGGATTGTAAAGCAATTATTAAATAACCTACCAAAACTAAGAAATTAATTAAATTTACTAAATCTGCTTGAGCTGCGGTTTGATGGTCTGCTGAATTTGCTGTTCAGTTCAAGCAGTATCTGACCTTAGCAGTAAATTGATGTATCGTGATTTGTTTAGTGGTATGTCACTTTACTTGAAATAATAGAGGGAAGATGAACCTTTCCTTGGACGGAAATTAATTTTATCTTAAAAGTGGCAGCAGCATGGTCCCATGATGAAGATGCTCCCAGCATTAGCTGGATGTGTGCTCTTTCAGTTGACACATCCACATTACCTCTATGACTTCTACAAATAGATCAGCTGTTCTGGCATCTTGTGGGGACAACTTCTGGGGAATCTGTTGTAGTAATTTGTTCAACCAGTAGAAACTCTGATAGGTCTAAATCTTTGTCGTGGTTTAAACTTAGTCGTAAATTAGAAAAGCATGTAGCCTGCTCGTTCCCCCCCTGCTCCCCGCTCCTGGAGGGATGGGGAGGAGAGTCAAAAGAATGTAACTCCCACGGGTTGAGATAAGACCAGTCCAGTAACTAAGGTATAACACAAACCACTGCCTCTACCACCAATAATAACAATGATAAGGGAAATAACAGGGGAAGACAATACAATCACTACTCGCCGATCGAGCAGAGAGCGCTAGCCCTTCCGGGTAACTCCCAATTTTACATCCTGAGCATGACGTGCTGTGGTATGGAATACCTCTTTGGCTAGTTTGGGTCAGGTGTCCTGTCTCTGCTT